>JAFIRS010006842.1:0-31288 GCA_018342105.1 Gonioctena quinquepunctata | reverse complement strand
AATATTTCAAGTAGTAGTTTTAAGTTAACTTTCCCAATTACCCTCTGGGGTTTTTGGGGATGAAGTCCATATAAAGTATGATGCTGTTGACATAAAGAAAAAAAAAAGCCTTTTTCAAGGCTTGGTGGTTTTTGGTGATAAATATGGTTTGGTACTTTTTGTTAAGCGTTTTTTTTGGAGGGTCTGTCTGAAACCGCTTTTTGGCCCACAGCAAATTAATGTTAAATATTTTTTTTCATAAAATATATTTTGTATAATTGGGAAAAAAAGGTTCGAATGAAATCAAAGGTGAAAACACTCGAAATATAGTATTTAAATTGCGAATTGGGGGTTACCCCCCTTTTGCTTCCGCCTAAAAACGCCCCGCCATTCTAGCGTCCGTCTCGTATCTTCTTTTAATTTATCTTTTAAAGGTATGTTTGTATCTTTTTGTTTTTTTTTCCCTTTTCAAATCGTATCCCATCGTACCCTATCATCCTATCGTATCCTATCACCCTTTTATCCTTTGTATAATTGTTACCCTATCATCCTATGTATCCTATTGTATCAGATCTTCGTTTCTATCGTTTCCTTTTTTTTTGAATCACTCATTACCCTTGTATCCTTTCATATCCTTTTATCCTATGTATACAATGTACCCAATCATCCTATCGTATCCTTTTATCCTATCGTATTTTTCGTTCCTTTCCCGTTTCGTTCCATTTCGTTAAAACTTACCGGTTTTTTTTCATATGTTCGTTTTTTTTTAAAAAACCTATTTTCCCCAACTGGAGGAAACAGCTATTTCCTGGCTACGGGGCCCAAAAAGCTATATTCCCGGCTCGGGGCCCAAACAGCTATATACCCTACTCGGATGGCACACATCTGTTTTTTTATTATTGTCCTCTTGAGGTTTGGGGGATTTATGGGGTATCCTTATCTTTGGTTCATGTTACCTGAAAAAAAATTTTAAGTAAGTAGTTTAATTAACTTTTAACCCAATGAGGATAGGGACCAATTATTTTAACCCCCCGGGTATTTGGGCTTTAAGTGCCATATCAGATGTATGATGCTTTAAAAAATAAAAAAAAACCCTTTTTTCAAGGCGTTGGTGGTTTTGGTGGTGATTATGGTTTGGTACATTTGTTAACCCCTTTTTTGGAGGGTCGTGCCCAAATAAAAAAATTTTTTTTTTTTTTAAAAAAAAGAAAAAAAATTCGGAAATTGGGAAAAAATTTGAAATTTGGGGAAATTGCGGGGGTTCCCCCTTTTGAAAATTTCCCGCCCTTGAGCCCCCATTCTGTCCGTTGTATAGTATATATGTATCATATTTTATCGTATCCTTCTTCGTTTCGATCGTTTCGAATCGTACCCTATCTATCTATCGTATCCTATCGTATCCTATCGTATCCTATTGTATCAATTATCCTACCGTATCCTTTTAAATCCTTCTTATCGTTTCCTTTTGTTTTGAATTATCTCATCATATCCTTCATATCCTATCGTATCCTATCTATCTTATCGTATCCTATCGTATCCTATCGTATCCAATCATATCGAATCGTATCCTATCATCCTATCGTATCCTATCTTATCGTTTCGTTCCATTCCGTTTGTTAAAACTTACCTGAGTTTTTTTCACTATAGTTCGTTTTTTTTAAAAAACAACTATATTCCCATGGAAGGCCAAACAGCTATATTCCCGGCTACGGTCAAAAACTATTTCCCGGCTGGGATGGCCAAACAACCATATACCCCTTTCCGGTAATCTAGTTTTCTGGCTTTATTTTTACTCTTGGGGGGGATTAGATTGATTGAGGATTCTATCTTTGGTTCATTTTGAAAAAAAATTTGAAATTTTAATAATAGTTTAAGTTAACATTATACCCAATTAGGATGGGACCAATTATTTAACACTCTTGGGTATTTGGGCATGAAGTGCCATATAAGATGTATGATGCTGTTGACAAAAGTAAAAAAAGCCTCTTTCAAGGCGTTGGTTTTTGTTGGTGATAAATAGGTTGTTTTTTGTTAAGCGTCCGGAGGTCGTGTCGTGTCCATTTGGCCCATTTCAGCAAATTAATGTTAAATATTATTTTTCATAAAATATATTTTGTATAATTGGGAAAAAAAGGTTAATGAAATCGGTGAAAACACTCAAATATAGAATTTTCGTTGGGTTCGCCCTTTTACAATCGGCCTATAACGAGCCGCCATTCTGGCGTCTCTAATCCTTTTCTTTGTTTCCTTTTGTTTGAATTATCTCATCATATCCTATCAGATCTATCACCCCTTTATATCCTATCGTATCCTTCGTATCCTTTATATCCAATGTATCCTTCGTATCCTTCGTATCGTTTGTTCCATTCCGTTTGAAAAAAATTTTTGGGTTTTTTTTTTTTCCACTATGTTCGTTTTTTCTTAAAACAACTATACAACTCAAGAAAAGCTATATTCCCGGCTACGAATGGCCAAACGCTATATTCCGGCTACGGATGGCCAAACAACTATATTCCCTCAGATACCATCTAGTTTTCCATATATTGTCACTCTTTGGGGATTGGGATTTATTAGGAGTATCCTTATCTGTTCGTTCATGTTACCTGAAAAATTTGAAATTTTAAGTAAGTAGTTTAAAGTTAACATTAACCCAATTGGATGGGAAATTATATTAACCCTCTGGGGTTATTTGGGATGAACCTATAAGATGTATGATCTTTGACATAAAGTAAAAAAAGCCTCTTTCAAACGTTGGTGGTTGTGTTGGTGATAAATATGGTTTTACATTTGTTGAGCGTCCTTTTGGAGGGTCGTGTCGTGAAATGCCGCGGCCCATTTCAGCAAATTAATGTTAAATATTATTTTTCTAAAAATATTTTTGTATAATTCAGAAAAAAGTTCGAATGAAATCTAGGTGAAAACACTCGAAATATAAATTGTAATTGGTTGTAGGGTTACGCCCTTTTGACAATCCCATATAACGAGCCGCCATTCTAGCGTCTCTATCCTTCGTTTTCTTTTGTTTCCTTTTGTTTTAATCTATCTATTATCCTTCAGATCCTATGTATCCTATTATATCCTATGTATCCTATCGTATCCATTTATATCAATCTATCTATCGTATCCTATCTATCCTATTATCGTTTCGTTCCATTCCGTTTAGTTCCGTTTCTTAAAACTTACCTAGTTTTTTTCCCTTAGTTCGTTTTTCTTAAAAACTATATTCCCCTACGGAAGACCAAACAGCTATATTCCCGGCTACGAATGGCCAAACAGCTATATTCCGGCCGGATGGCCAAAACTATATTCCCGGCACAGATGGCCAATCTATTTTTTCTGTATATATTGTCCTCTTTGAAGGTTGGATTTAGGGAATATCCTTATCTGTTCGGTTCATGTTACCTGAAAAAATTTAAAATTTTAAGTAATAGTTTTAAGTTAACATTATACCCAATTGGATGGGACCAATTACTGTTAACCCACTGGGGTATTTGGGCTGAAGTGCCATATAAGATGTTGATGCTGTTGACATAAAGTAAAAAAAGCCTCTTTCAAGGCGTTGGGTGGTTTGTTTGGGATAAATATGGTTTTAATTTGTTAGCGTCTTTTTTGGAGGGTCGTGTCGTGAAATCCGCATTTGGCCCATTCAGCAAATTAATTTAAATTTATTTTCATAAAATATATTTTTATAATTCGGAAAAAGTTCAATGAAATCTAGATGAAAACACTCGAAATATAGTATTGTAATTGCAATTGCAGGGTTCGCCTTTTGACAATTCCGACCTATGAGCCGCCTTCTAGCGTCTCGCCCACCGTATTCGTTTACTTCGTTTGAATCGTTTTTGGATCGTATCCTATCGTATCCTATCGTATCTGTATCCAATCGTATCCTATCGTGTCCTATCGTATCCTATCGTATCCTATCGTATCGTATCGTTTCGTATCGTTTCGTTTCCTTTTGTTTCGAATCGTATCTCATCATATCCTATCATATCCTATCGTATCCTATCATATCCTATCGTATCCTATCGTATCCAATCGTATCCAATCGTATCCTATTGTATCCTATCGTATCCTATTGTATCCTATCGTATCGTTTCGTTCCATTCCGTTTCGTTAAAACTTACCCGAGTTTTTTTTTCACTAGAGTTCGTTTTTCTTAAAAAACAACTATATTCCCGGCTACGGAAGGCCAAACAGCTATATTCTTGGCTACGGATGGCCAAACAGCTATATTCCCGGCTACAGATGGCCAAACAGCTATATACCCGGCTACGGATGGCACACATCTAGTTTTCTGGCTATATATTGTCACTCTTCGAGGGGGATTGAGATTCATTGAGGAGTATCCTTATCTGTTCGGTTCTTTAACCAAAAAAAATTTGAAATTTCAAGTAGTTTTAAGTTAACATTATACCCAATTGGGATAGGGACCATACTGTTAACCCTCTGGGGTATTTGGGCATGAAGTGCCATATAAGATGTATGATGCTGTTGACATAAAGTAAAAAAAAAGCCTCTTTCGAAGCGTTGGTGGTTGTGTTGGTGATAAATATGGTTGGTACATTTGTTAAGCGTCCTTTCTGGAGGGGGTCGTGTCGTGAAATGCCGCATTTGGCCCATTTCAGCAAATTAATGTTAAATATTATTTTTCATAAAATATATTTTGTATAATTCGGAAAAAAGTTCGAATGAAATCTAGAGTGAAAACACTCGAAATATAGTATTGTAATTGCGAATTGCAGGGTTACGCCCCTTTTGACAATTCCGACCTAGAACGAGCCGCCATTCTCGTCTCGTCTCGTATCGTATAGTATCGTATCGTATAGTATCGTATCGTTTCCTTTCGAATCGTTTCGAATCGTATCCTATCCTATTGTATCCATTCGTATCCTATCGTATCCTATCGAATCCCGTTTCGTATCGTTTCGTTTCCTTTCCTTTTGTTTCGAATTGTATCTCATCACATCCTGTCATATCCTATCGTATCCTATTGTATCCTATTGTATCCTATCGTATCGTTTCGTTCCATTCCGTTTCGTTCCGTTTCGTTAAAACTTACCTGAGTTTTTTTTCACTATAGTTTGTTTTTCTTAAAAAACAACTATATTCCCGGCTACGGAAGGCCAAACAGCTATATTCCCGGCTACGGATGGCCAAACAGCTATATTCCTGGCTACGGATGGCCAAACAGCTATATACCCCGCTACGGATGGCACACATCTAGTTTTGTGGCTATATATTGTCACTCTTCGAGGGGGATTGGGATTGATTGAGGAGTATCCTTATATGTTCGGTTCATGTTACCTGAAAAAATTTGAAATTTTAAGTAAGTAGTTTTAAGTTAACATTATACCCAATTAGGATAGGGACCAATTACTGTTAACCCTCTGGAGTATTTGAGCATGAAGTGCCATATAAGATATATGATGCTGTTGACATAAAGTAAAAAAAAAGCCTCTTTCAAGGCGTTGGTGGTTGTGTTGGTGACAAATATGGTTGGTACATTTGTTAAGCGTCCTTTTTGGAGGGGGTCGTGTCGTGAAATGCCGTATTTGGCCCATTTCAGCAAATTAATGTTAAATATTATTTTTCATAAAATATATTTTGTATAATTCGGAAAAAAGTTCGAATGAAATCTAGAGTGAAAACACTCGAAATATAGTATTGTAGTTGCGAATTGCAGGGTTATGCCCCTTTTGACAATTCCGACCTATAACGAGCCGCCATTCTCGTCTCGTGTCGTATAGTATCGTTTCCTTTTGAATCGTTTCGAATCGTATCCTATCCTATTGTATCCATTCGTATCCTATCGTATCCTATTGTATCCCGTTTCGTATCGTTCGTTTCCTTTTGTTTCGAATCTTATCTCATCATATCCTATCATATCCTATCGTATCCTATCATATCCTATCGTATCCTATCGTATCCAATCGTATCCAATCGTATCCTATCGTATCCTATTGTATCCTATTGTATCCTATCGTATCCTATCGTATCGTTTCGTTCCATTCCGTTTCGTTCCGTTTCGTTAAAACTTACCTGAGTTTTTTTTTCACTATAGTTCGTTTTTCTTAAAAAACAACTATATTCCCGGCTACGGAAGGCCAAACAGCTATATTCCCGGCTACGGATGGCCAAACAGCTATATTCCCGGCTACAAATGGCCAAACAGCTATATACCCCCTACGGATGGCACACATCTAGTTTTCTGGCTATATATTTCACTCTTGAGGGGGATTGGGATTGATTGAGGAGTATCCTATATGTTGGTTCATGTTACCTGAAAAAATTTGAAATTTTAAGTAAGTAGTTTTAAGTTAACATTATACCCAATTAGAATAGGGACCAGTTACTGTTAACCCTCTGGGGTATTTGGGCATGAAGTGCCATATAAGATGTATGATGCTGTTGACATAAAGTAAAAAAAAAGCCTCTTTCAAGGCGTTGGTGGTTGTGTTGGTGATAAATATGGTTGGTACATTTGTTAAGCGTCCTTTTTGGAGGGGGTCGTGTCGTGAAATGCCGCATTTGGCCCATTTCAGCAAATTAATGTTAAATATTATTTTTCATAAAATATATTTTGTATAATTCGGAAAAAAAGTTCGAATGAAATCTAGAGTGAAAACACTCGAAATATAGTATTGTAATTGCGAATTGCAGGGTTACGCCCCTTTTGACAATTCCGACCTATAACGAGCCGCCATTCTAGACGTCTCGTCTCGTTTCCTTTTGTTTCGAATCGTATCTCATCATATCCTATCATATCCTATCGTATCCTATCATATCCTATCGTATCCTATCGTATCCATTCATATCCAATCGTATCCTATCGTATCCTATCGTATCCTATCGTATCCTATCGTATCCTATCGTATCCTATCGTATCCCATCATATCGTTTCGTTCCATTCCGTTTCGTTAAAACTTACCTGAGTTTTTTTTCACTATAGTTCGTTTTTCTTAAAAAACAACTATATTCCCGGCTACGGAAGGCCAAACAGCTATATTCCCGGCTACGGATGGCCAGACAGCTATATTCCCAGCTACAGATGGCCAAACAGCTATATACCCCGCTACGGATGGCACACATCTAGTTTTCTGGCTATATATTGTCACTCTTCGAGGGGGATTGAGATTGATTGAGGAGTATCCTTATCTGTTCGGTTCATGTTACCTGAAAAAATTTGAAATTTTAAGTAAGTAGTCTCAAGTTAACATCATACCCAATTAGGATAGGGACCAATTACTGTTAACCCTCTGGGGTATTTGAGCATGAAGTGCCATATAAGATTTATGATGCTGTTGACATAAAGTAAAAAAAAAGCCTCTTTCAAGGCGTTGGTGGTTGTGTTGGTGATAAATATGGTTGGTACATTTGTTAAGCGTCCTTTTTGGAGGGGGTCGTGTCGTGAAATGCCGCATTTGGCCCATTTCAGCAAATTAATGTTAAATATTATTTTTCATAAAATATATTTTGTATAATTCGGAAAAAGTTCGAATGAAATCTAGAGTGAAAACACTCCGAAATATAGTATTGTAATTGCGAATTGCAGGGTTACGCCCCTTTTGACAATTCCGACCTATAACGAGCCGCCATTTTTTGTTTCGAATCGTATCTCATCATATCCTATCATATCCTATCGTATCCTATCATATCCTATCGTATCCTATCGTATCCATTCATATCCAATCGTATCCTATCGTATCCTATCGTATCCTATCGTATCCTATCGTATCCTATCGTATCGTTTCGTTCCATTCCGTTTCGTTCCGTTTCGTTAAAACTTACCTGAGTTTTTTTTCACTATAGTTCGTTTTTCTTAAAAAACAACTATATTCCCGGCTACGGAAGGCCAAACAGCTATATTCCCGGCTACGGATGGCCAAACAGCTATATTCCCAGCTACAGATGGCCAAACAGCTATATACCCCGCTACGGATGGCACACATCTAGTTTTCTGGCTATATATTGTCACTCTTCGAGGGGGATTGAGATTGATTGAGGAGTATACTTATCTGTTCGGTTCATGTTACCTGAAAAAATTTGAAATTTTAAGTAAGTAGTTTTAAGTTACCATTATACCCAATTAGGATAGGGACCAATTACTGTTAACCCTCTGGGGTATTTGGGCATGGAGTGCCATATAAGATGTATGATGCTGTTGACATAAAGTAAAAAAAAAGCCTCTTTCAAGGCGTTGGTGGATGTGTTGGTGATAAATATGGTTGGTACATTTGTTAAGCGTCCTTTTTGGAGGGGGTCGTGTCGTGAAATGCCGCATTTGGCCCATTTCAGCAAATTAATGTAAAATATTATTTTTCATAAAATATATTTTGTATAATTCGGAAAAAAGTTCGAATGAAATCTAGAGTGAAAACACTCGAAATATAGTATTGTAATTGCGAATTGCAGGGTTACGCCCCTTCTGACAATTCCGACCTATAACGAGCCGCCATTCTAGACGTCTCGTCTCGTATCGTTTCGTTTCGTTCCTTTGTTTCGAATCGTTTTAATCGTATCCTATCGTATCCTATCGTATCCTATCGTATCCTATTGTATCCTATCGTATCCTATCGTATCCTATTGTATCCTACCGTATCCTATCGTATCCTATCGTATCGTTTCATTTCCTTTCGTTTCCTTTTGTTTCCTATCGTATCCTATCGTATCCTATCGTATCCTATCGTATCGTATCATATCCTATCGTATCCTATCGTATCCAATCGTATCCAATCGTATCCAATCGTATCCTATCGTATCCTATTGTATCCTATCGTATCGTTTCGTTCCATTCCGTTTCGTTTAAACTTACCTGAGTTTTTTTCACTATAGTTCGTTTTTCTCAAAAAACAACTATATTCCTGGCTACGGAAGGCCAAACAGCTATATTCCCAGCTATGGATGACCAAACAGCTATATTCCCGGCTACAGATGGCCAAACAGCTATATACCCGGCTACGGATGGCACACATCTAGTTTTCTGGCTATATATTGTCACTCTTCGAGGGGGATTAAGATTTAATGGAGTATCCTTATATGTTCGGTTATTGTTACCTGAAAAATTTGAAATTTTAAGTAAGTAGTTTTAAGTTAACATTATACCCAATTAGGATAGGGACCAATTACTGTTAACCCTCTGGGGTATTTGGGCATGAAGTGCCATATAAGATGTATGATGCTGTTGACATAAAGTAAAAAAAAGCCTCTTTCAAGGCGTTGGTGGTTGTGTTGGTGATAAATATGGTTGGTACATTTGTTAAGCGTCCTTTTTGGAGGGGGTCGTTTCGTGAAATGCCGCATTTGGCCCATTTCAGCCAATTAATGTTAAATATTATTTTTCATAAAATATATTTTGTATAATTCGGAAAAACGTTCGAATGAAATCTAGAGTGGAAACACTCGAAATATAGTATTGTAATTGCGAATTGCAGGGTTACGCCCCTTTTGACAATTCCGACCTATAACGAGCCGCCATTCTCGTCTCGTATCGTATCGTATAGTATCGTATCGTATCGTATCGTATCATATCGTATCGTATCCTATCGTATCGAATCGTTTCGAATCGTATCCTATCGTATCCTATCGTATCCTATTGCATCCAATCGTATCCTACCGTATCCTATCGTATCTTTCCTTTTGTTTTAATCGTATCACTATCCTATCATCCTATCTATCCTATCTATCCTATCGTATCCTATCGTATCCTATCGTATCCAATCGTATCGAATCGTATCCTATCGTATCCTATCATATCCTATCGTATCGTTTCGTTCCATTCCGTTTCGTTAAAACTTACCCGAGTTTTTTTTCCACTATAGTTCGTTTTTCTTAAAAAACAACTATATTCCCGGCTACGGATGGCAAAACAGCTATATTCCCAGCTACGGATAACCAAACAGCTATATTCCCAGCTACGGATGGCCAAACAGCTATATACCCGGCTACGGATGGCACACGTCTAGTTTTCTGGCTATATACTGTCACTCTTCGAGGGGGATTGAGATTGATTGAGGAGTATCCTCATCTGTTCGGTTCATGTTACCTGAAAAAATTTGAAATTTTAAGTAAGTAGTTTTGAGTTAACATCATACCCAATTAGGATAGGGACCAATTACTGTTAACCCTCTGGGGTATTTGGGCATGAAGTGCCATATAAGATGTATGATGCTGTTGACAGAAAGTAAAAAAAAAGCCTCTTTCAAGGCGTTGGTGGTTGTGTTGGTGATAAATATGGTTGGTACATTTGTTAAGCGTCCTTTTTGGAGTGGGTCGTGTCGTAAAATGCCGCATTTGGCCCATTCCAGCAAATTAATGTTAAATATTATTTTTCATAAAATATATTTTGTATAATTCGGAAAAAAGTTCGAATGAAATCTAGAGTGAAAACACTCGAAATATAGTATTGTAATTGCGAATTGCAGGGTTACGCCCCTTTTGACAATTCCGACCTATAACGAGCCGCCATACTAGATGTCTCGTATCGTTTCCTTTCGTTTCCTTTTGTTTCGAATCGTATCTCATCATATCCTATCATAATCAACAACTATAGAGCAATAAACATAATTAACGTAATGGCAAAAATTTTTGAACAAATTGTATGTACCAACTTAACAAGTGCTCTAAAACCAAATATCTCTATATTTCAGCATGGATTTGTCACCGATAAATCTACAGTCTCAAACCTTTGCATATTGTCAGAATATGCCTCCGAAGCAATAAAAAAAAAAGGAGTCTCAAACCTTTGCATATTGTGAGAAAGCCTTTGACAAGGTTGACCACCGGCTGCTCCTAGATCGACTAGTTGCCGTGGAATATCACCTCCACCTTTCTGTTTTTAAAATAATATCTGTTGAATTGGGCCCTCACGGTGAAGATAGGCAAAAATACTTCAAACAAGTATACAGCTACCTCTGGTGTACCGCAAGGTAGTACCTTAGGTCCACTATTATTTACATTGTATATTAACTCCCTGCCCGATTGTCTTTCTGAATCTATAGGACTGCTCTTTGCTGATGATTTTAATGTCTTCAAAATAATATCTTCTCCCCAAGACTGCCTCTTACTACAGACAGATATAAAAAATATTAGTCGTTGGTTCAAAGATAATAAAATGTCAATTAACATAAAGAAATGCTCTGTAGTGACCTTTACACGGAAAACTAACATCATTGAACATACCTATAAGTAAACATGGCGGGTAGTGAACACACATGTTCGAATGTTATCTGCAGTTATTGTAAAAAAGCAGTGGTTACTAAGAAAATTAAGTGCACCGAATGCCAATCCTTATTCCATCCGAGTTGCTCAACAAAGAAATCCAAGGATTGTTGTCTAAACCAAAATCTCTTGGAAGAAAATTCGATGGACATTGAACCTAACCTAGAAGATAACCTAAATGACTCACTAATTGAAAAATCCATAGCATGGGAAAATAAAATCCTGAAAGAAATGAACGCAGAACTAAGAGAAATAACCATTTACTGAAGAGAAGGTTGAAAATATGGAAATCAGAAATCGCCAGTCTACGAAATGACATTTATAAAAACGAATGGGAATGCCCCAAGAAACAAAAGGTGCTTGAGATGATCCAAACAAGTCAACACTCATTCGAAATCAAGCTTGAATCTCTCATAGATAGCATCAATTTCTTAAAATCACAAACAATGAATGATGCAAGCAGAGCTGATATGGCTGATTCCACAAAAATCATTAATAGCAAAGCAGAACAAAATATAAATTCAATAAAGAAACTCGATATCCAGATAAAAACAACTACAGAAAAAAACCCATCAATACAATACTCAGAGGTCTTGAAAAAAGATAAATCGTTAAGAGGAACCGATAACACAGACACATTAAGAGGATACTCACAACACCAAATGGAAAACGAGGATTTTCAGCAGGATGACACCACTAACAGGAATAAATCCAAATGGATAGAAGTAGGAAAAGGTAAAGAAAGGAATAGAAGTAGCTCCAAAAAAGGAGAAGGAGAAGACAAATCAAGTAAACCCTCCAATTTCTCTAAAAAAGGGGAAGGAGAAGATAAATCAGGTAGATTTAGAGCCGGAAACCCTAAAATTTGGATGTATGTGTACAAGGTGAAGCAAGATGTCAATGAAGATGATATTCAAAATTACCTAAAAGTAAAAACGGCAAATGAACAAAACGAATTTATTGTAAAAGAACTGAAGACAACTGGAGGCAGCAAATATAAAGATTTTATGGTAGCAGCAGATTTTAGCTATAAGGACGAATTCTACAATCCGAAATTCTGGCCCAAAGGTGTTTGTTATAAGCGATTCAACTTCAAACAATATTATGAAAAATTCCAAATCAGAGATGTTATTAGAGGAGATATAGAAGAAGGGTACAATCCGAAATTCTGGCCCAAAGGTGTTTGTTATAAGCGATTCAACTTCAAAATAGGACAGTCTCAACAGGATCCTGGGAATAAGGAAAAGGTGAAAGATGTGATTAATCTCATGCATTTTAATATCCAAGGTCTTGCTAATAAAACCTCGCAGATTGAAGTACTACTTGAATCATATCCAATGGATATACTGTGTATTACGGAACATTGGCAGACATCATTAGAAATCAGGCATATGAAGATTAACAACTATACAATGGTAAATAGCTTCTCTCGTGTAGACCACATTCGAGGTGGAGTATGCATTTTTGCAAATAATACACTGTGTGTGAAACCATTTGTTTATAAAAAATGTATTGAACAAATTTTTGAAGTAACTCTAGCCACATATAATATTAATAAGAGATGTAGACTATTTATAGTCACGATATATCGAACTCCAAATAGCAATCTTGATGACTTTGTTACCAAAATGTATGATTTGATGTGTGAAATTCACAAACCTGGCAACTACTATATTGTCTGTGGTGATATAAATGTTGATTTTCTTGTAGACACCAAAGATAAAAGACTTATAACAAATTTATTCAATGAGTTTGATATGGTTAATCACATTAATGAACCTACTCGAATAACTAGCACTTCATCGACTAGCATAGATGTAATTTCTCAAATCTAGGAAATGACCCGGCACTTGTTGAAGATACTCACATGTCAGATCATACGTTCCAAGTTCTTAAAGTATCATTACCAATGACTGTTTGTGAATCAAATGAAATTGCTTACAAGCGTGATTATAGCGAATCAAACTTGACAACATTCAGAAACTTACTAATATCGGAAAAATGGGAGGGCATATATAACTCGCCAAATGTAAACAGGGCTTTTGATTCCTTCTATGATACATTCAAATTTCATTTCTATAATGCTTTTCCACTCAAGAAAGTGAAAATCTCCAAAAAGAAAAAACCATGGTTTAACAATGACATAAAACAACTACACCAAACTTTATGTGAGATGACTAAATTAGCTAAATCTACTAACAATGATATAATAAAGGAAAGACAACAACAATTGAAAATTATATATAAAGAAATGCTGAAAAGATGTCAAACGAGATATAATGAGGAAAGAATAAATAAAGCAACAAATGTTAGTCGAGAAAGTTGGAAAATCATAAAAGAAATGAAAAATGAATCAAATACTAGGGAATCAATTGAATTGAGCATTAACGATGAAGTTATAATAGATAACAGCAGAATTTGCAATATTTTCAATGATTTTTTTATGAACATAAAATCTGCAGAACCAATCTTGAGAGAACTGAGATTGTCCCAATTTATCAATCACACTTTTTAACAGCAGAATTTGCAATATTTTCAATGATTTTTTGATGATATAAATGGGAAATGTTTGTTAATCGTCAGTGACATTATAAACTTTCCTCTTTCAGATATTATAAATATCTCCTTTACACAGGTAAATATCCTGATACATTGAAAATATCTAAGTCAATTCCAATATATAAAACAAGGGATCAAGAAATGATGTGTGCAATTATAGAAATATCAGCTTACAATCCCAATTTACAAAAGTTATTGATTATGCTTATAGTACAAGACTGAGTAATTTTCTAGAAGAGAAAAATATCCTACCAGACCATCAACACGGCTTCAGAAAAAAAGGTCCACTGAAAGTGCTTTAGACCATTCTGCAATAGTATTTACAATTACCTTAACAACAAACAAACTCCTATTGCTCTATATTTCGATCTTACAAGAGCTTTTGATACAGTAAATCACAATCTGCTTTTGGAAAAACTTTACCGATTTGGAGTGCGGGGTGTCGCTAATGATTGGGTAGCAAACTATCTGGGAAACAGAACACAAATTGTTGTTTATAACCTTAGTCAGTCAGATCCAGCAAAGATACAGATGGGAGTGCCACAGGGTTCAATTCTCGGTCCATTGTTTTTTATATTATTCATGGCTGATATTCAATATACTTGCAATACCGCTAACAATACAATCATTTATGCCGATGACACCAATCAACTGGTATCTAATGAAGCACTTCTGAACTCCGTAAATTTATCAAATATAGTTGCACATGAATTCTACCAATGGTGCACACATAACGGTCTTTTGGTCAACACTAATAAAACATTTCACATGCTATTCCAACAAAAAATGTCTCTCTGATTACAGTACTCTAATAAAGTCAATCACAAGTCAATTGCAGAAGTTAACAATATAAAATTTCTAGGCCTAATTGTCGACAAAAAAATGACATGGGAAAAACACACAGAAAACGTAATTTCAGACTGAGCCGCATTGCTTTCCTTTTAAGACAACTAAGGAGACAGTCTCGCTGAATGTTCTTAAAACAGCATACTATGGTCTTGTACACTCAATTTTAAGTTATGGATTGATATTTTGGGGTAATTCAGCTCACACACAAAAGTTTTTGTTATGCAGAAAACATTGTTAGGTGTATGGTGAAAGCACCTCCCAAGAACATTGCAAACAAATATTTATTAATCTTAAAAATCCTAACTCTACCGTGTCTCTATATATATCTAATTACAACAAAAATAAAAATGAAGAATCTAACTATGTAAGAACAACATGATTCATACGATAATACCCGTAAAGGACACAATTTACGACTACCATTCTCAAGACTGAGTGTTGGTCAAGACTCATACATATATCAAGGTATTGCTTGTTATAATCACTTTGTAAATATATTTGGCTCAATTCCGAACTTTCATAAGTTTAGATTTACATTATACAATTTTTTATTAGATAATGCTTTTTATTCTGTTAGTGAATACCTGGATGTTTCATAATATTTTATATTTATCTTTTACTGTGTTTATCTTGTATTGCATTTTATCTTATTCATATGTTTTATATACGTCGAATATTTTAATTCAATGATTATGTCGAATTTATTTTTTGACTGACAGTGTTAGTGAGAGTGAATGTTAGTGTTTTACATTATGATTCTTTTCCTTTTTGACTAGTCTGATAAGTAATACTTACTGTTGTCTGTGATTACTTTAAAAGATGAATAAAGATATCTATCTATCTATCTATAACATAGACGGGGTCGAGTTGGAAAAAAGGAGTGAAATCAAAGATCTGGGAGTTAACTTTCAGAGCAATATGAAATTCAATTCGCACTACACCAAGACGGTTAATAGAGCATTGAAAGTTTTAGGTTTCATCATTAGAAATATGTAAGTCCTTGAACTGGGAACAATTATCAGCTCTATCATGCCTTAGTGAGACCACATCTGGAATATGCAGCACAAATCTGGATGCCTTCAGCCCAAACACACATAGACCATTGAGAAAGTACAAAAGAGGTTCTTAAGATACCTTTATGTCAGGAAAAATAGCACATACCCATATATGGTCTCCTATGGTGCATGCTAGATACTTGATTCCAAGAGTTTGTTGGTAGAAGAAATAAACAGGCGTGTTATTTGTATACCATCTTTTTTAGTCAAAAAATACAAAGACTGTGATCTAATGAATTACATATCATAAACGTCCCTAAAATCAATTTAAGAATTTTAAATTATGATGTTTCAAAACAGATCCGGGCAGTATATCACCAATAAACAAAATGTTATTGATATGCAATCAATCTCTCAAGCAAGCACACATAGATTTATTCGACACAAACCTGAAAGAACTGCAAAAAATCTGACTGTGTTTGCTTTATTTAGCTTAGTATAGGTATAGTCTGTATAGTTGTTTGTTATTTTTGTTTTGCTACCTTTTTTTTTGTTTAGATGTATATATATATATATATATATACATTACTTCTTCCCCACTACCATTACTTGTTTTTCCCAATAGGTGTTTGTAATGAGAACAATAAATAAATAAATAAATAAATAAATAAATATCCTATCGTATCCTATCATATCCTATCTATCCTATGTATCCATTGTATCAATCGTATCCTATCAGTATCCTATCGTATCCTATCGTATCGTTTCGTTCTATTCCGTTTCGTTCCGTTTCGTTAAAACTTACCTGAGTTTTTTTTCCACTATAGTTCGTTTTTCTTAAAAAACAACTATATTCCCGGCTACGGAAGACCAAACAGCTATATTCCCGGCTACGAATGGCCAAACAGCTATATTCCCAGCTACGGATGGCCAAACAGCTATATTCCCGGCTACGGATGGCATACATCTAGTTTTCTGGCTATATATTGTCACTCTTCGAGGGGGATTGAGATTGATTGAGGAGTATCCTTATCTGTTCGGTTCATGTAACCTGAAAAATTTTGAAATTTCAAGTAAGTAGTTTTAAGTTACCATTATACCCAATTAGGATAGGGACCAATTACTGTTAACCCTCTGGGGTATTTGGGCATGAAGTGCCATATAAGATGTATGATGCTGTTGAAATAAAGTGAAAAAAAAGCCTCTTTCAAGGCGTTGGTGGTTGTGTTGGTGATAAATATGGTGTTGGTACATTTGTTAAGCGTCCTTTTTGGAGGGGGTCGTGTCGTGAAATGCCGCATTTGGCCCATTTCAGCAAATTAATGTTAAATATTGTTTTCATAAAATATATTTTGTATAATTCGGAAAAAAGTTCGAATTAAATCTAGAGTGAAAACACTCGAAATATAGTATTGTAATTGCGAATTGCAGGGTTACGCCTTTGACAATACCGACCAATGCGAGCGCCATTCCCAGACCTCGATCCGTATCGTATCGTATCCTATTGTATCCTATCGTATCGTTTCCTTTCGTTTCCGTTCGATTCTATCTATCCTATCTATCCTATCTATCCATCTATCCTATCGTATCCTATCGTATCCTATCGTATCCTATCGTATTCGTTTCGTTCAATTCCGTTTCGTTTAAAACTTACCTGAGTTTTTTTTTCACTATAGTTCGTTTTTCTTAAAAAACAACTATATTCCCATCTACTGAAGGCCAAACAGCTATATTCCCGGCTACGGATGGCCAAACAGCTATATTCCCGGCTACGGATGGCCAAACAGCTATATTCCCGTCTACGGATGGCATACATCTAGTTTTCTGGCCATATATTGTAACTCTTCGAGGGGATTGAGATTGATTGAGGAGTATCCTTTCTGTTCGGTTATGTTACCTGAAAAATTTGAAATTTCAAGTAAGTAGTTTTAAGTTAACATTATACCCAATTAGGATAGGGACCAATTACTGTTAACCCTCTGGGGTATTTGGGCATGAAGTGCCATATAAGATGTATGATGCTGTTGAAATAAAGTGAAAAAACCTCTTTCAAGGCGTTGGTGGTTGTGTTGGTGATAAATATGGTTGGTACATTTGTTAAGCGTCCTTTTTGGAGGAGGTCGTGTCGTGAAATGCCGCATTTGGTCCATTTCAGCAAATTAATGTTGAATATTATTTTTCATAAAATATATTTTGTATAATTCGGAAAAAAGTTCGAATGAAATCTAGAGTGAAAACACTCAAAATATAGTATTGTAATTGCGAATTGCAGGGTTAGATAGATAGATAGATAGAACTTTATTAATCCATAAGAAACCACATACATGGTGTTGGACAGGTCCAAGGTTAAAAAACTAGCATTCAAACCAGTATAAAAGATATAAAACAAATATTCTAAGGATATATACACACATAGGTATATGGGCACAAAAATTACATGAAAAACATTTTGGCCATTATTCAATATATGGGTTCTGCCATATCAGCATCATCAAAATATTCTGATAATGAATAATAAGCTTTCGAGTAAAGCAGAGATTTCAATTTTTTTTAAATGTGTTGATAGTCGCGCAACTTTTAATATAATTAGGAGCTTGTTGTATATTTTACTGCTCGCATAAGAAGGTGATTTTCAAATAAGGTTGTTCTGTGAGCAGTGGTCAAGATTTCCAGTCTTGTTTTGTATCGATGATGGGTATTATTTTTTCGAATTTTGCTCATTTTTCTGATATATAAGCAACACTTTAAAATAAAAATGCAGCAAACCGTCAGCATTTTCTTGGTTTTAAATGTATCTCTGCATGAGTCACGGGCTTCATATTGAACATCAGTCTAATGATTCGCTTCTGAGCTACGAATATTCTGTTGACTTCGCTGCATTTCCCAAAGAATGATATGGAAATGTTAAAGCAGAGTAGACAATTGCATAGTACACCTGAATTAAGATAGATTCGTGAAGCTCGTATCTCAATTGGGTGATGGCAAAGTATGACTTAGAGAGTTTTTTTGATGTTAACTCGATATGGTCAGACCACGAAAGTGATCTATCAATCGTCACACCTAGGAACTTTGTGGAGTGGTGCATATGGGGAAATTCGTTGGCTAACTCGGTGTTTTTGTTGAAGCAAATTATTTTGGTTTTTCGAGAATTTAATATAAGTTTATTTGAGTTGCAGTAGGTTGTCATTTCTTCAATTGCCTGTTCAATACCATTAGTCATGTCTTCCATGGTGGACTCGGCTATACCGATAGTTGTATCATCAGCAAAATTGATGAGGTGAAATCGATTACTAATATTCAATGGAAGATCATTAAGAAAAAGAAGAAAAATGAGTGGGCCCAGAATTGAGCCTTGGGCCACTCCAGTATTTATTGTAAATTGATCCGATTCTGCTCCATTCAAGGTTACAAAGATTTTTCTGTTAGATAAGAATGATGTAATTAATTCCAGAACATTCCCCCTAATACCCATATTATACATTTTGAGGCCATGAAGTCTTTATCAATAGAGTCAATGCTTCGACAAGTCAAAAGATTCCCGCCACATATTTTCTATCATCCATCCCTTTATGTAAAAAGTCTACAAAGAGAGTGGTGGCAGTTTCAGTGGATCTGTCTGCCCTGAATCCGTGTTGAGATTCTGCTAATATATTGTGTTTGTTCAAGAATTTCACAAGTCTGTTATATATGAGTCTCTCGAGTATTTTTGAGAAAATACTCAGGAGACTAATAGGTCTATAATTGTCAATTTCTGATTTGTCTCCACTTTTATACACAGTGATAACTTTACTCAGTTTTAAAACATCTGGGAATTCACCCTTCACAATACATATATTTATGAGAGAAGTTAACGGATCAGCTACACTTTCATAGACTTCTTTTAAAACTTTTACCAGCACATCGTCTGGACCTGTTGACATTGTATTCTTCAAGTTGCGTACTATTGATTTCATTTCCTCGGTGGTGGGTGGCTCAAAGAAAAAGGTATGTGGGAGTATTTCTCCAGCTGTACAGGTTTGGGATCTGTTTGCTCCGAAATGATCCTCCATTTTTTTCCTCGATTATATTTGAGAAGTATTCTCCGAAGCGATTCGCTGCTATCTCAGGATCAGTTATTTCATTATTTATATTTAAGTGGATATCTAGCTTATCACGATTTTTTTTCCCAAGTTTTGAATTTACCTCACTCCAGATCTGTTTTATCTTGTTATGGCCCGACTAATATTCTGATTTAGTTTTCTCTTTTGGCATTTCTTAATGATTTCCGATAGTTTTTCTTTTATCTTATAAATCCTTTCCAAGCACTTACTACCTGATTGTTTAAACATATGAAACGCATTGTCCAAATCTTTTTTTCGTGTTTCAATTTGTCAGTGAACCAGTTTGTCTTTTAAATGGAGTTATTGTTTTAGAGCGTTAGTGGGCAGCCTCATCGTAGGCCTGTTTAAATTGGTTTATGAATAATTCAAATTTGGCGGATGGTGATGTTTCGTTATTCATTCCCACACTATTTCGTCAATTTTGTTTTCAGATGAGAGGTGTTCTTCTTTGAACTTTTACGATGGTAGTTAGTTACTTCTGTTTTAAAGTTGGGTTGTACATCGGTGTAGTTGTAGGATAGGGTAACTGCTAGATGGTCAGATAAGTGAGGATTAAATATCGATTGGGTGCACTGGTTGGGGTTTAAGTTGGTGATAATGTAATCAATTCCACTAATCGAAGTTGTGTTGTTTTATCAGTGCATATTCTTGTTGGTGACGTTAACATATTATGGCATTCAAATGAGTCCATCATGTCTTTCAATAATTTGAAGTTATTATTATTGTCTAGAAAATCAATGTTTAAATCACCACAGATTATGACTTTATGGGTTACTATGTACTCACTCAGAGTGGTTGATATATCTTCGATAAATTTTTGACACTTCCTATCGGTGGCCTGTAGGTGCAGATTAAACATATTTTTTCTGCCAGAGATATTTCCACCATACAGTATTCAAACTCCATCTCAAGCAGATTTACTAGGTAATGTTCTACATTTTGGTGCTATGTTGTTTCTCATGAAAATGGCTGTTCCTCCATGTTTTTGATTTTCTGCAGAAGAATGACATTAATTTATAGTTGGGAATGTTTATAGAGGTTATATTTAATTCATTCATCCAGTGTTCTGAGACATAAGAAGTCTACATTTTTTGTGTCACCATTTCCTCAATTTGACTGACTTTTGATGATAAAGATTGGACATTAATGTGTAGTAGGTTAAGTTTTTTCGTTATTGCTGTAGGTTTTCAGATTGTGCATTCCTAAAAATGTTTTGTCTGTTGTCCAAGGTCCAAGACGTCCATTTCATACAATTTGCTCATTTCAGGTACTGGTTTGTCTTCGAAGTAGATATTGCAATTTGAGGCTGTTCCGGGGTTTATATGATTAGTGTGGAGTGTGGACTCTTTCTGTGGTATGTTTTCTGTTGGTGATAGGGTTTTATCAGCAGTAACCAAGATCGGTTATGTATAACGAAAGTGCTTTACTCAATAAGTATGTACCGATGTTTGTCATCACATTACTATATCTGTGAAGATGTGTCGCCTTCAAGTGATTATTACACTCAAAAACTTTCACAGAGTTCCTATATTTGCAAATTCTTTGGTTAAGAATAAATTGTTTTCGTGCAGATTTGATTCCTTCTCCAGTTATTAGTAAGGTATGGCTCAGTAATTACGATGGTGTTTGTATGTGCTACATTGTCAACAAATATTTGAATATTACTGTATTAATCTCACATTTATTTAGCCATATAATGAGCCAGTCGTCTTTCGTGAATTTTTGAATTCGCCACTGCACTCTTCAGGATTTCGGCAGTGTCTGCATGTGTCTTGATGATAGATTCCACCAAAATTGTTCATTTTGATTTGGGAGGCACGAAGCCATATTTTTCCATAGTAGTTTGATACAAGAGTATTTTTTTCGGGAAGGGTTTAATCTCTGAGATTTCTTTAATTTTTGAGTTTGTGGCATGGCATTCTCTTTGCTTTAAATTTTTTCCCTGCTTTTCCAACATTTCTTTTTTTCTTTTATTTTTATTTTTTACCACTTGTTGGTTCGTCTTCGTAACAGGTTTGATCAAATGTTTCAGTTGAAGTGGATTTGTTTAAAAATTTCTTACCTCTTTTGATTTTCCCTTTTGTAAATTCATCTCCGCCACTGGCTATCTCGATTGTATGAAGATTAATTGAAGTAGATTTATGACTCATTGATGTATTGTTTGTGTACTGGTTGTTTTGTTTGTTTCGTTTTTCTTTGACTTCTTTTTGCAGGTGCCTGATTTTATCTTCTAACTCCACAATTGTTTTTTCATGATTTTTTAAGAGGGTATTCATTTCCGATTCCATATCCATTGCTTGCTGCATGAACATGTTATTTTCTTTTTTTAGCTTTCCAATGTAATTACTCTTCATTTCTGTTTCGTCCGATAGATCACTTATGGTTTTTTCTAATATACTGGACTGTTCTTCTTGTTCACTGATATCCTTTTTACAACATATGATTTTATTTCCTTCTAGCATAACAAATTTTTTTATTAACAAGAAGGCGAGCTTAGAAAAACACTATGACACTGGGTGCACACATAGTGAACAAATGGTTTGTTTTCACAGCATTTGTAGCTGATATTTGGAGAGCACTGAGAAAGTGTGCGTCCCAACATGATATATTGCTAAACAAGGTTTATCAGAGAAGGTTACGCCCCTTTTGACAATTCCGACCTATAACGAGCCGCCATTCTAGACGTCTCGTCTCGTATCGTATAGTATCGTATCGTATCGTTTCGTATCGTTACGTATCGTTTCGTATCGTTTCCTTTCGAATCGTTTCGAATCGTGTCCTATCGTATCCTATCATATCCTATCGTATCCTATTGTATCCTATGGTATCCTATCGTATCCCATCGTATCCTATCGTAATTTTTTTCGATTCGTATCGTTTCCTTTCATCTCCATCGTATCCTATCATATCCTATCTATCCAATCGTATCCTATCGTATCCTATCGTATCCTATCGTATCCTATCGTATCCTATCGTATCCTATCGATCGTTCGTTCCATTCCGTTTCGTTTGTTAAACTTACCCGGTTTTTCACTACAGTTCGTTTTCTTAAAAACAACTATATTCCAGCTACGGATGGCCAAACAGCTATATTCCCGGCTACTGATATCCAAACAGCTATATACCCGGCTACGGATGGCACACATCTAGTTTTCTGGCTATATATTGTCACTCTTCGAGGGGGATTGAGATTGATTGAGGAGTATCCTTATCTGTTCGGTTCATGTTACCTGAAAAAATTTGAAATTTTAAGTAAGTAGTTTTAAGTTAACATTATACCCAATTAGGATGGGGACCAATTACTGTTAACCCTCTGGGGTATTTGGGCATGGAGTGCCATATAAGATAAATGATGCTGTTGACATAAAGTAAAAAAAAAGCCTCTTTCGAAGCGTTGGTGGTTGTGTTGGTGATAAATATGGTTGGTACATTTGTTAAGCGTCCTTTCTGGAGGGGGTCGTGTCGTGAAATGCCGCATTTGGCCCATTTCAGCAAATTAATGTTAAATATTATTTTTCATAAAATATATTTTGTATAATTCGGAAAAAAGTTCGAATGAAATCTAGAGTGAAAACACTCGAAATATAGTATTGTAATTGCGAATTGCAGGGTTACGCCCCTTTTGACAATTCCGACCTAGAACGAGCCGCCATTCTCGTCTCGTCTGTTCGTATGATCGTACGTATAGTATCGTATCGTTTCCTTTCGTTTCGAATCGTATCCTATCCTATTGTATCCATTCGTATCCTATCGTATCCTATCGAATCCCGTTTCGTATCGTTTCGTTTCCTTTCGTTTCCTTTTGTTTCGAATTGTATCTCATCACATCCTATCATATCCTATCGTATCCTATCATATCCTATCGTATCCTATCGTATCCAATCGTATCCAATCGTATCCTATCGTATCCTATTGTATCCTATATTATCCTATCGTATCGTTTCGTTCCATTCCGTTTCGTTCCGTTTCGTTAAAACTTACCTGAGTTTTTTTCACTATAGTTTGTTTTCTTAAAACAACTATATTCCAGGCTACGGAAGGCCAAACAGCTATATTCCCGGCTACGGATATCCAAACAGCTATATTCCCTACGGATGGCCAAACGGCTATATACCCGCACGGATGGCACACATCTAGTTTTTGGCTAGTATTGTCACTCTTGAGGGATTGGGATTGATTGAGGTATCCTTATCATGTTCGGTTCATGTTACCTGAAAAATTTGAATTTAAGTAAGTAGTTTTAAGTTAACATTATACCCAATTAGGATAGGGACCAATTACTGTTAACCCTCTGGAGTATTTGAGCATGAAGTGCCATATAAGATTATGATGCTGTTGACATAAAGTATAAGCCTCTTTCAAGGCGTTGGTGGTTGTGTTGGTGAAAATATGGTTGGTACATTTGTTAAGCGTCCTTTTGGAGGGTGTGTCGTGAAATGCCATTTGGCCCATTTCAAAATTAATGTTAAATATTATTTTCATAAAATATATTTTGTATAATTCGGAAAAAGTTCGAATGAAATCTAGAGTGAAAACACTCGAAATATAGTTGTATTGCGAATTGCAGGGTTATGCCCTTTTGACAATTCCGACCTATAACGACAGCCATTCTCGTCTCGTCTGTCGTATCGTATAGTATCGTTTCTTTGAATCGTTTCGAATCGTATCCTATCCTATTGTATCCATTCGTATCCTATCGTATCCTATTGTATCCGTTCGTATCGTTTCGTTTCGTTTCCTTTGTTTCATCGTCTTCATATCTATCATATCATGTATCCATCATATCCCGTATCCTATCGTATCCAATCGTATCAATCTATCCTATCGTATCCTATTGTATCCTATTGTATCCTATACGTATCCTATCGTATCGTTTCGTTCCATTCCGTTTGTTCCGTTCGTTCAAACTTACCTGAGTTTTTTTTCACTATAGTTCGTTTTCTTAAAACAACTATATTCAACTACGGAAGGCCAAACAGCTATATTCCGGCTACGGATGGCCAAACAGCTATATTCCCGGCTACAAATGGCCAAACAGCTATATACCCTTCGGATGGCACACATCTAGTTTTCTGGCTATATATTGTCACTCTTCGAGAGGGATTGAGATTGATTGAGGAGTATCCTTATCTGTTCGGTTCATATTACCTGAAAAAATTTGAAATTTTAAGTAAGTAGTTTTAAGTTAACATTATACCCAATTAGGATAGGGACCAATTACTGTTAACCCTCTGGGGTATTTGGGCATGAAGTGCCATATAAGATGTATGATGCTGTTGACATAAAGTAAAAAGCCTCTTTCAAGGCGTTGGTGGTTGTGTTGGTGATAAATATGGTTGGTACATTTGTTGAGCATCCTTTTGGGGTCGTGCCCGTGAAATGTCGCATTTGGCCCATTTCAAAAATTAATGTTAAATATTATTTTTCATAAAATATATTTTGTATAATTCGGAAAAAGTTCGAATGAAATCTAGAGTGAAAACACTCGAAATATAGTATTGTAATTGCGATTGCAGGGTTACCCCTTTTGACAATTCCCACCTAAAACGACCCGCCATTCAAAGGGGTGTCTTTTCGTATCGTTTTTATCTTTTTCTTTCGTTTCGAATCTTTTTTGAATCGTACCCTTTTCTATCCTATCGTTTTCCTATCTTACCCTATCGTTCCATTATCCTTTTACCCTATGGGTACCTATTGAAACCCAATTATCTAAAATTGTCCTATCGTACCCTATCATTATCCTATGTATCTTTTTTCTTTTCTTTCCTTTCGTTTCCTTTTTTTTCCCGAATCGTACCCATTTTCCTATCATATTCTTATCTCCCCAAAGTGTGAAAACGTTTGTTAGTTTTTTCCTTTTTTTTTTCTTTAATTTTAGTGGTTTAAATTTATTCAAAAAACCCTAAGGGGAATAAAACTTTTCATAAAAATTTAACCCAAAACTAAAATTGTTTCTTCTCGAACTAAAAATTTTTTTCCAAAAGAAATTACAATTGAATCAACTAAAAAAAATTTCCCTGCAAACATATATATTGACAAAATAATCTGGTAATAAAAGTCTTAACTATAAAAAGGGGTTTATTTAACCTTTTTTCCCAATACCAGTGGTGAATGATAAAAAAAAAAAGCCCCAAACCCAAAAAATCATTTAAAAGAGATATTAAAAGTCCAGGAGTCAATAGCCAACAATCTTGGGTTCAATATATAAAAAGAGTTCTGAAATGGAAAATAAATTCAAATGTTGAAAAAAAAGTTTTTTTAAGAACAAATTTTGTTTTGAATGTATGAGTGTATTCCATTCAGTTTTTAGATAAAATTTAAAAAGGTGCCATTTTATTTTGGTCATAAATATATTGCTCAGAAAGATGTAAAAAAAAGGGCAAGGGAAGGAAACCCTTAAGACTGAAAAACTTTGGGGATATTAGTGAAAAAAAAAAACTTTTTTAAAAGCACAAGAAACAATAAAATGAAAAGAAACCCAAATAAAATTTGAGGGGGAAAAATTTACAGGAGATCCAGAGTAGAAATTGAAAAAATTGAAAAAAGAAATTACCAAGAAAAAAACGGGTTAAAAGTCGATTGCAGAGGAGAAAAAAAAGATTTTGAAATTTGGGGAAAAGAAAGAACAAAACTTAAAACCAAACTTCAAACACAGATAGAAACAATTGAAAGGCTGACAAAGAAATTACGAAAAATGGTAAATTACTAAAATTGAAGGAAGAAAAGCAAAAAAGGGGTGAGGAAAAAAATCCCAAATGGCCAATAAATTTTTGGAGGAAATAAAAAGAAATAAACAAAATGGTTGGAAAATCAGGACTTGGAAAAAGAAACCCAAACATTGAAAAAATTATATGAAATTTTCAAAAAAAGAGTCACTGTAGGGAAAAAATGATAGGGTAAAACAAAAAGGGGGAGAGGAAAGTTCACAAAAGGGGGTGGAAGAAAATGGCAAGATTCGGGGTTATATGGAGATGGTAGTGGAAAAAGGCCCGGGGAAAGCTGTTTTTGGGAGAACTTAGAAAAAAAAATTTGTATCAAGTCACAGGTATCTTAAATCGGGGGCAAGCGTCGAAGAAAAATTTAAAGATGCATCCACAATTAAATTTAAAAAAATATTCTATAATGACTTTGTGGTTGTCACACTGAATTTGAACTTTGTTAAAAAAAATTAGTAAAACTTTTTGGAAATCTTCTCTCTCTAAAATTTAAAAACTTAAATTATATGTTTTAAAAAGTGCAATTAAAAGGGGAGATTATAAATGGAATTAGAAATATTTAAAAAAATCACAGCGGGAAAATGATGAAAATAAAAAATGATTCTCAATAAAAATGCCGTAAAAGAAAAAGTTTTCCTTTGAAAAAGGCTTTGAAAATTTATTTTGGGATAAAAAGTGATACTTTGTGGGAACCACTTCAGAATTGAAAAAGAATGAGGATCGGTGTCTTCTTCCCCTAATGATCAATTTTTCCATTGTAAATAACCCCCCCAATCAATAGAGATATGTGTAAAACTCAGATGATGAAAAAAAATAACATTTTTTTTAGAAAATCCCAATCCAGTGAGAAAAAAAAAGAAAAGGTGTTTGGGTGTTTTTTGAATGCACAGACTTACCAGCTCATTTTGATGAATTTCCCCCATTTTATTGTCAATAAAAAACCCCTTTTTTATTTGTTTGTCAAGCTGCCAAAAAAAATAAAGATAGTGAAATTATTATGGGGTTCCTTTTAGGGGCAGATGGGGAAAGTAGACATACCGGGGGTAGTAATATATGTGAGAAAAAAAATAAAAGTATTGGAAAAATTTAAAAAAGTTGAAGAAAAAATGTAAATTTGGGTGGTTGCCGTAAAGAAAAGAGACATGAAAAAATATCCCAATTGTTTCCTTTATAGATCTCCTAACGGGAGTTTGAAAATTTTTTAAAATGGAAGATTGGGTTTTGTGTAAAGATAAAAGTTACTTTTTGATTTTGTCCGGGTTTTTTTTCCAAAACTGGTTGTCCCGGAAAAAACCAGCAAAAAGGGTTAAAAAATATGGGAACTGATGCTCAGGGAAAACTTTGTGAAGGAAAGCACCCCCATTTCAACAGGGGAATGGTTCTCTTAGAAACCCGGGATACTAATGGGGATAAACTCAAAACAAAATCCGCAATACACCTCAAAAGTCATTTTTTTATCTCACTCCAAAAATTGGGTTTTCTTCAGAAGCAACAGCACTGAAAATTCAAAACAGGGGAAAAAAATATTGATTAAAATAAAACCAAAAATTACAAAAATAAATTGGGACTTTAGAATACAGGAATTTACGAAAAAAATGGGGCTTTTTTATTATCGTAAGTAAATATCCTTTAAAAGAAATTCCAAAAAAGACAAATGAAAATTTTTTCCCAAAAATAAAAAGTGAAAATTTGGGCGGATGTTCAAAAAGTGTACACAGTAGGGACATCAGTTATAAAAATTTTTCAAAACAAAAAATCAAAGGGGAAATTTATAAAAAAAAATGAGAAAATCAGCAGTGAAAGTTATGAGAAACAAAACTAAATATTTTTTTAGCAAAATTTTTTTGGGAAAAAAAAGGAAACTCTGTTAAAATGTGGGAAAAATTAAAAATCGCTCCCAAAGAAATTAATAGATAATCCAAAGGGAAATTTTAAAAAAAGATGATGTTAAAAAGATATATACAATGCCTTTTCTAAATAATTCCTTTTGTGGGAAAAATTTCAACAGCTCAATAGTGAAATAGACAATTAAAACCCTGATTTTCCAATTTTCGAAGATATTTAACGATGTTTTAGATGGCTTCAAAAATTTAAATTTACTATAAAAAAACTCAAAACTATTATTTTTCTTTGCCTAAAAAAAAGGGTAATTCCCGATGATGTAAATATACATTTTTTTTGAAAATTGTTTTTGATAATATTGCCCCAGCCCCTTTTAACCTCTAACTCCTCTTTTTAAACTTTTTAGAGTTCCCCGTGATATCAAAGTATCCCAAAAAGTACCAATTCCCAAGGAAAAAAAATTTCCCGATGCTAAAGACCTTTGGGCCCAAACAATATACTTGGGTTTACAAAAAAAATTTGAAAACTGTATATAGAAAAAATTTTGGGTTTTCTGGATAAAAAAAATAAATAGTGTGCAGTCGGGTTTCCGTGCTGGGCACAATTGTGGAAAAAACACAGTGTGTGTTTATGATTTCAAAAAAAATTCAGATAAACATTTAAACCCCGGAGTAGTTTTCCTTAATTTTAAAAAGCTTTTGGGGAAAATTTGACAGGGTAGGTTGGGAAAAAAATTAAAATTTTTGGTATTTTGGGGATGCATTGGCATGGGTTTGGGTTTATTATCTCGAGAACCGGGCAAAAAATTTAAAATTAAAATATTTATCGATAAATCATAAACGAACAAGGGGGTTTTCCCCAGGGGGGGTGTACTTGGTTCCCCATTATTTTTTTAAAAAGGATGTGGTTAATAATGTTGGAATATGCTCAATTCCCTTTTTTCTGATGACACACTGATTCCCAAATTCGGGGCAAAACGGCGGTAGGAAAATAATCCCGAAAAAACTAGAAAACATATTCCCGATTTTGTGCCAACAAACTAAAAAGGGAAATGAAAAAAAACCAAATTCATGTTGATAGGTAACCCACAAGGAATAAAAAAAAGTTCAGAAAAAAATGTGTGGGAAAAAAAATAAATGGGTTTTTAGGGTAATTATTACAAAAAATTTTTGGAGTTTTTTATCGATAAATTTGAAATTCAAAAAAAAAATGCCCAAAATATAAAAATAAAAAAATTATTTAAAAAAAACTATTTTTGGGAAACCCCCGATTTCTCTCCCTATGGTCAAAAACTATTATTTACAATACGATAATTCTTAATCCTTCCTACTGCCCCCATACTATTTTACTACAACAAAATTAAATGAAACGATTACAGAAATTGCAAAATCGAACAATGAGAATAAATTTTCCTGTTTAAAAAAACACCCATAAATGAAAATGTTGAATTCGGACTGGTTCCCGTAGAAAAAATGTTACTTTTAAAAAAATGATCTTCGTCAAAATAAAAAAGGTAGTGCTCCCACCATATCTGAGGGAAAAAAAAATCCGGTTAGAACACCCAAAATTAAACACCGAAATAAAATAAATTTTTTTCATTCCAAAAAGGAAAACAACAAAATCCTTAAAAGGTTTTTTTTTGAGGGATAAATAAATTCAATGAACTTTCTGAGGACATAAAAAATTCACCCTCTCTTGCTTTTTATTTAAAATTAAATTGGGAAAAGACTTCTGTTGAGGGGGAGTGCAAACCTCCAAGGGGGGGTACCTTTTTTAACTTTTTTTTTTTTGTGTGTGTATATGAATGTATATAATTTGGTATAATTACTATCTGTTTGTTATCAATGTATTTATATGTAACTTTTTTATTCTCTTATTTTATTTTTTTTATTCCCCTTATGTTATTTATTGACTGTATATTAGGGCTTGGGCAAATAAAGGATTCATATATTTTTATCATATCCTTATCCTATCTATCCTATCGTATCCTAGTATCAATGGGATCCCAAAGGGATCCCAAACGTATCCTATTGTATCCATCGTATCCCATTGTATCCTATGTTTTCGTTTCGTTCCATTCCGTTTCGTTAAAAAAAATTTCCCGGGTTTTTTTTTTTTTACTATAGTTCGTTTTTTTTAAAAAACAACCCATATTTAACAAAGGAAGGCCAAAGCTTTTATTCCCCACGGATGGCCAAAAATAATTTTTCCCCCGGGTACAGATGGAAAAAGCTATATACCCCCCCTTGGGTTTGGCCCCATCTAGTTTTCTGGCTATATATTTATCCCCGGGGGTTGAGAATTTTTTAGGGGGTATCCTTATCTGTTGGTTCTGTTAAAGGAAAAATTTGAAATTTAAATTAAATAGTTTTAAGTTAACATTTACCCCAATTTAGGATAGGGACCAATTTGTTAACCCCCTCTGGGGTTTTTTTGGGCATTAAGTGCCATATAAGATTTAATTTTTTGACTTTTAAAATGAAAAAAAAAACCTTTTTTTAAGGCGTTGGTGGTTTTTGGTGGTTATGGTTGGTACATTTTTTAAGCGTCCTTTTTTTGGGGGGTCGTTTCCTGAAATGCCGCATTTGGCCCTTTTGCAAATTAATGTTAAATATTATTTTTTATAAAATATATTTTTGTATAATTCGGAAAAAAAAATTCAATAAAAACTAAGGAAAAAATCGAAATATAATTATTGTAATTTCGGGGTAGGGTTTAAAGCCTCTTTTGACTTTCCCACCTATCGGGGGCCATTCCCGAGCGTCCCCTATCCCTTTTGTTCCTTTTTTTTTTCGAATCTTTCCCTCATATCCTATCATTTTCCCATCGTTCCCCATCATATCCTTTTCGTATCCCATCTTTTCCATTTTATATCCCAAACATATCAATGCTTTTCTCTTTTCCTATCTTATCCTTTTCTTGTTCGTTTGGGTTTCCCTTCCCTTTGTTCGTTTTGTTTAAAAATTACCTGGGTTTTTTTTTTCCCCTATAGTTCGTTTTTTTTTAAAAAAAAAACTATATATTCCCA
>JAFIRS010006841.1:0-31294 GCA_018342105.1 Gonioctena quinquepunctata | reverse complement strand
CATTTCTGAGACTTTTACCTGATGCAACATATTTACCAAACTCCGTCTCACTGCTTCGGCAAGGCCCGGACGGTCGTGGACTGCTTCGGTCTTTGGCTCACACTCTGGATACTAGTCGGCCGCGTGGCTGCTTCTGCTGGGCTGGGCAAGCTACTCATTCTTTGAAATTTGTCAAAACGGAACTACGGCCAGCCTCCTCTTTTCCGAATCCCTCCTGATCGACTTATATGCGCGCGCCGTTTTGTGGACTCTGTCGTTTGCGATACAAATTATACCTTCACAGAATAGTTACCCAGAATATCGGCCTCCCTTCCCTCGTGACGTCAACGGCTGCTCGGGCACAGTGTCATGTTCTCGGTGGCGACTGCTGTGACGTCAGCTCGGTGCGCGCGTCTCTGTCTAGACTCAACTATGCTGGGTGGCGATCGGACTGTTGGCTCGTACGTGAATGAATGCGATCCTTTGTGGAAACTTTTATTCTCGAGTTTTGCGTTCGATTCAAGTGCTTACTCCAGATTGGAGCGGGTGACGTACGATTGCTTTGTTTCAATCATTCGTTCTCCACAACCACGCTCGCGGTATTGGCGTGAGTTACGGAGGGTGTTTAGCCTATTCATCGTGTTAGGGGTGATTCACGGATTTATCACGAACCTGAATGGTATTTCTAGACCTATTATTACTTTCAAGCGGGGTTTAATTCCTTACAGGGAGCTTTTGGCTGATAAATATAGCGGGAAAATAGTAACTTCGTTACACCATCATCTTCCTGAAAAGACGAACAGGATATATGCTTGAATTATTTATATATGTAATAAGCCACTTGCTATCAGCTAACTTTTTTGAGCCACCTTGTGTTGTCTTCGAAAAAATGGGATTATACTCCATGCGACCAGTAAAGTCGCCCAAGTTATCGGTCTCTTCCACAAAGTATTCAATACTTGCTGCTGCACCTTCTCCACCCCTCCAAGCTAATTCGTGGGAAACGATGTGAAAAAACTTACGTTGAAGACCTTCTGGACAATATTCATTCCACAGTTCAATCTTCATGTATTCTGCGTCACTTAACGCCGAAGCACTAAGCTTTCGTTTTGTTGAATATTTTTGTAGTTCCCTACGTTTGGCATCACGTGCTGCTCTTGCGTTTTTAAACGGATCGAATTTAACTTAATATTTTTCATAATATATTTCCTGTAGTTGTTTTGCAGTTGAATTCCACATTACTTTAACAATACTTTTTTTGTACTCTTCCGAATTTGCCTTTCTCATATTAAATGAATAATCTTCTAGAACACTAGCCAGTTGTTCAACAGGTAACTTTTCGTGTATATTATAAGACTTCAAAATTCTAGAAACTGCTTCCAAATGCTTGTCTTTGATTTTTTGGTATTATCTGGGATCAGATATTGAACTTTTTTTCTAATTACGACCTGTGTTTGTTATGCCACAAGCATTCAAAAGAGCGCTTAATCATTCGGAATATGGCAAAGAATCTTGCAATTTTTGCTGAACATGGTGAGCTTTCAAGTGCTATAGGAAATTTGAATCAGTTGGACGATGAAAGTGATCTTTCACAAACACTAATAGCCCATGCAGCAAAATATCACAAATCTTGCCAGAACAAATATGACAGTCAAAAGGCAGAAAAACTATCTGGTGAAAAGAAACAGAAAGACGATTCTGTTGCTCAGACCAAACTCCATCTACATCAAAATCAACAACATCATCATTCTTTTGTTCAGATGCGAAAAAGGTGTGTCTATTTTGTGATGAAGGAGAAGGTAGAGACAAACTTGTGACTGCATCCATGCTTGGGTATTGGGCCTATAATGCGTAGTCATGCTCTGAAAGATGACAAACTGGAATTATCTTCAAAATTTGGTAGCATTAGAAACCAATATCACAAACTATGCTATACTCGCTTTCTTAGTGCAAGAGCTGCTGAACGTTCCCTAGAGAAGTTCCATAATTCTGAAGAAGTTGTTATGGTAGAGTTATAATGGAATTGGTTCAATACATGCAGGATTTGTACTCATCTAGCAGTACTTCTCCAGTGTTCAAACTTTTTTATCTTACAAAATAAGGGTCTCAGCGCATGATGTACATGGGAATACGAACTGACGAAAAGAATATCAATAGGACACGTCTTAAGGAACAACCATTAGCATTTACACCCAATACCCAACGTAGATGCAGTCACAAGTTTGTTTCTACCTTTTTCACATCTGAACAAAATATGATGATCTTGTTTGAGGTAGATGGAGTTTGGTCTGAGCAATGGAGACATCCTTACTGTTTTTTTTTTCACAAGATAGTCTTTCTGCCTTTTGACTGTCATATTTGTTTTTAGAAGATTTGTGATATTTTGCTGCAGGTGCTTGTAGTATTTGTGAAATACGACTTGCATCGTCAAACTGATCCAACTTTCTTATAGCACTTGAAAGCTTACCATGTTCAGCAAAAATTTGCAAGATTCTTCGCCATTGTTAAATAACCTTCATGCTTCCGAATGACTGAGCGCTGAAAAGGGAAACATTCTCAATTGGATATTGATAAAAAGATTTTTCTGTGAATTGAAAAATCCACGATAAAAATGAAGTTATTTTTTGTGAATGTCTAACAGAAAACACCTACTTCCCCGGCTGAAGCCACGCTGGACATTGATTTACTTCTGATAGATATTCTGAAAAGACCCTAACTCAAAAGAAAAATTTTGAATGCTCCCATACAAACGGAGCCACCACTGGGCCAGTTGTAACACCAACCAATTCATGCTTCCTCTTCATTGACATGATGGGGTAATTTGTGTCTTTCTATTAGGTAGACGAAAGCAATATTTTCCTTGCACAGTGGAGTTTCTCACACAACGTCTGCCTGAAAAAGAAACCCACATTTAGTATTACCGAATTGAATCCTATTTATTCAATGTATTTTATTTATTATTACATTTTTGAAGTTGCCCCCCAAAATTTTATTTTTGTGGAGGGCTACCATTTTAAAAAATACCCCTAAAAGAGCAAGAATTCATTTACATATACATCAAAATCACAATAATTGTTTGCAACTTGAACTTGTTAAATTGAATATACCTATAAGCAACTGAGAAATCCTAATACATTTCTAGTAAATGTTCATAGTACTGATTATGGTAAAAATACTCCTCTAAATAGATCATTAGATGTTATAAACGAGCAGAAAGTCAATGTATTTGGTATCAGCCTAACACAATTCAAATCTGCCATAAACAATATTAACTTTTGATCAATACTGTTTTCTAGTTGTCCAAGTCTTTTTTCTCTTTTATACATTTTCACTTTTGTTTTCTCTTCTTTTTGCTAGAAGGAGCTATGTATTTTTATGTATTTTTATGTATTTTATCTATTTTTATATTTATATTTCGATATGTATTATAAATGTAGAGCTTATTCATAATGTATATATAAACCGTAATGGGGTTTTCCCGCATGTTAAATAAATAAATGAAAAAATAAAAAAAAATAAAAAAAATAAAAATTATATTTGTTACTTAAACAGTTATAAAGCCGCTCTATTACTTTTCGGAACCCATATAAATTATATTGTTGCCATAACGACTCGCTGTGCATGGCTACATTGTTTTGGCAAATTTTCAGCAACTGACCAACAAAAAAGTATGTCTGTCTGTCCGTTGGAAATCGCGTTTTCTCCTGATTAATAATAACTGACAATATAGGTTAGTATCAAAATACAAACCCGAGTTATACAGGGTGATTCAAAAGTACTTTGACAAACTTCAGGAGGTGATTCCTCACAATATTTTAATATGAATTGTTCAAATAAATATATGTCCGGAAACGCTTCGTTTCCAAGATACAGGGTGTTGAAGTTTTATTTTCATTTTCGTTTTTTTCAATAACTTTCGAAATACTGTCTTTAATCGAACGAAAATTGGTATTGAGAAGTTTTTTGAGGTGTCAAATTCGAACCTGATGTTATTATTGCTCTTATTCGTAGGGGGCGCCACCTACACGTCTTTCTCTTTTTTGAAGATTTATAGCTTTGTTGAGCGTACCTCTAGCACATTTTTCAGTAAAAAAATCAATTCTATCATATCTACGTAAAGATACAGGCATTCAGTCTTCTAGTGATTTAATCTCGTACCCCCTCAAAAATTACTGGTGTGTTTCTTATTGTTTAACAGGCGTCTACTATTCGGTTTCTTAGATCTTCCTTGTTTGCTACTAGAGTTTTATGAAAATGTCCCCAAGAATAAAAATCTAGCGGGTTTAGATCTGGGGACATTGGTGCCCACGCCTGGTTAGGTTCTTCTACACCCCTACCGATCCATCGATTTGGATAGACAGTGTTAAGGAATTCCCTGGCTACAACGCTAAAATGGGCCGGAGCCCCATCATGCATAAACCACATGCGGATACAAATTTCTAATGGTACATTCTGAAGTAGTCCTGGCAATTCATTTTCTAAAAAGTCTCTGTAAGTTGCGCCATTCAGTCGGAACGGAAGAAAGAAAAAACCTATCAAGTAATTATCAATTATTGCCGCCCATACATTTACAGAAAATTGATACTGATAATGTCTTTCACTAACTGCGAGCGGATTTTCCAGAGCACAAACATGCTTGTTATGGAAGTTTGTGATAGCATTTCGGGAGAAGTTTGCGTCGCCCGTGAAGAGTACATATCTTGAAAATTGAGGATTTCCAGCCAATTTTCTCAAAAACCACTAACACATAGTGAGTCTCGTGGCAAAAGAGCTTGTACCCTTTGAATATGGTATGGATAAAATTGCTGATCGTGGATAATTCTCCAAACTGTAGACTAAGTAGAATTGAGAGCTTCAGCAATTATTTTTGTACTTGTTTCTGGATTCTCCTCGAGAGCGTTCAAAACAGCTTCTTCCAATTCTGGTGTTCGGACTGCTCGTGGTCTTCCAATAATATCAGCTGCCCTCTTCAAGCTACCTGCCAAACGACGGTGGGGACTGGTAAATGTTGGAGCTGAAGGCAGTACTCGATTAGGAAATCGCTCCTGGTAAATACGTCTTGCTTCGCGCGCATTGCCATCCGCAAGGCCATAAACGAAATGCATATCGGCTAAATGAGTATTATTGTTTAAATAATATTTTTTTTTTAAATTAGTGTTTTAAAACTTACAGAAACTTCAACAAAACAACATTACGTTTAACTGTCACATAATATGTAATTACCAAAACTACGTACTTAAACATCAAATTCATTTCCTAAGCATTCTTGTGAAAAATGCAAAATAATAGTAATAACTTCAACATGCATCGATTATCAAATAATCGACTTGAAATTTTCAAGTCCAAATATCTAGAAAAGGGTTGCTTATAGCGACTTGTAACAAGGGTAGTTTTTTAAATAGATATTATAGGAGAATTGATTTCTTCACTGAAGACTGTGCTAGAAGTACGCTCAAAAAAGTTATGAATCTTTAAAAAAGACAAAGACGTGTAGGTGGCGCCCCCTACGAGTAAGAGCAATAATAACATCAGGTTCGAATTCGACACCTCAAAAAACCTCTCAATACCAATTTTCGTTTGATAAAGGTCAGTATTTCGAAAATTATAAAAAAAACGAAATAAAAATAAAACTTTAACACCCTGTACCTTGGAAACGAAGCGTTTCCGGACATATATTTATTTGGACAATTCATATTAGAATATTGTGAGGAATCACCTCCTGAAGTTTGTCAAAGTACTTTTGAATCACCCTGTACAAGTTGTACATTTACTTTTAACAATGTTTTGGGAAAAATAAAATTTTAGTTAAATTGTTCCTAACATATCAGTTCCTAACTTTCTCAATGAAAATCGAAAGTGCTAATTAATTATTACATATTTTGCTATTAAGTTATGCTTTTTATTTTCCTACACTTAGTGCCACCTAAATAAAACATTTTGTTTTTGGTTTTGCATGAACGTAGAAAAAATAATAGAAAAAAGGATGAACAACACTTGGTAGAAAACGACAAATCAACGGAGTCAACAAACAGAAGCCAGTCGCACATTTGTGGTTCCGGTTACTCATCACTCATGTCCATCAGATTTGTGGAAGTGGGTCCAACGCACTCTAGACGCAAAAATAAAAATTCTTCAGAAAAATCAAATGTACTTATTTTTCGTCTCAAAACGATGCGATCGTACTCAGAATCGTCCCTACAATCCAAAAATATGAAAATATACAAAGTGTTCAATTTGAAATTCTCAAGTTTGGGTCGTTTGCGGTGACCCCGGAAGTGATGGGAGAGTACGAAATATTGACAAATATTCCAATTCTTGAATCTAACATCCCTGCCAATTTTGAATCCTATACCTTCAGAACTCTGGAAACCATGGCTTGTCTGAGGAATAATTTCACACATGGTATATTTTTGTGATTGCGCGTTCTTGTGACGGCTATGTGTAGGCTTCGTTACGAACTCCACACGCCACCTTAAGAGCAGCACTGTTAATTGGAACGCAACAGGGACTCCTGGAGGACTATCATCGACTGAGCTACGAAATTTATAATTTAATATTTTGAAGCTCGGTACTCCAATTTAGAAAGGTTCGAACCCCTGCAAAATGAACAAAAACTACCACTGAATCTGGGAATGAATTTGTGCAAAGCATCATCTTGGCTTTGTGATTATTATTGACTGGAAAGCGTCTCGACCAATAATTGGCGTCGCACCGCAAACAACGAAAGTCACTCTCACCTCGAGTACTCCTAGTACTTAACCCTGGCGACATGAGGTCATTTCCATACCCCGACAGCCGTAAAAGGTGTCAAAGTGACAACCGGTCTAGACGGATGGGCGTTATGGGCCTGGCGACCAGGGAGACGGATTTCTCGGGCGCCAGGCCCAGTGTCGGACTGGGCCAACTCCGCACGGTGGGGTATTTGAATGATCTGGGCGGCCAAAAATCTAATTTGTAAAAATGAACGCAAGTAAAAAAAAAGGAGCAGGGCAGCAAAGATGACTCATAAGGGAACAATGCACTAACATTCGTTTCGTTGCCCGCGTAACAACACGCCCGCACGGGCCAGTCGACACTTGATTGTTGTTTTGGGTAGGGGAGACCGGGGTAAAATGATCCAGTCGGGCAAAACGATCCTCCCCAAATTTCTGACGATATATTGTATTTTAGTAAATGGCAACGACGCCAACTGATCGAGCAATCTTCCATTCGGTCAGTTTCACTGTCACCGTCCATGCGTGCACGTGTTATAAGTTTGTGGTATAAAACATCGTTTTCGCCGCTGTTGATCTAATGTATGCATCTCACTATGAGGTCTATAATTCTGTACTAGTTGTTTTAATGATATGTTTGAATGGCAGGTATTGAACTCTACTTATTTTGCTAGGTTTACGTTGTTATAAAACTTCAACTTGATATATTATATTTAGTGTACGTGACTCAGTTTACAAGAGTAATAAATGGGGCAAAACGAAGCTCTATGATGTGGGGCAAAATGGTTCTGGATCATTTTGCCCCACTATATCGGTTTTCATTTCTCTGCAGTTCAGATCATAGTGCGTACCGAGCGACAAAACTGGACCATTGAGAGTATGGAACAAGCTATTGAGGCTGCAGAAAATGGTATGGGCATACGTACGTTTCTAGAATGGCGTTAAAACGGCGCATTATCAAGAAAAGAGCTGGTATCACCACCCAGCCATCTGGGATCTTTCCATTATGTGTTTACAGAAGACCAAGAAGCTGAACTTCTACGCTATATATTTGATATGGAAACCCGTATGTATGGTTTGTCTCCTCGTGATGTGCGTTGCCTAGCCTTAATATCATACACCCATTTTCAAAAGTGAGTCAAGCTGTCGGTAAAGACTGGTTTCCTCAGTTTCGGAAAAGCCATCCGAATGTATCTCTAAGGAGTCCAGAATCAACATCAGTAGCACGTGCAAGAGGTTTTAACAAGGTAGTTGTCAATACATTTTATGGCCTTTCAAAAGCAGAATCCATAGACAAACAACTTCCTGCTCATAGAATCTTCAACGTCGACGAGGCTTCAGTAAGCACAGTTCCAGGCCATAATTCCAAAATAGTTGCATTGAGAGGTCGGAAGCAAGTTTCAAGGATCACATCAGCAGATCGTGGAATGTCTACTACCACAGTAATTTGTATGTCAACTGGTGGGAACTATGTTCCGCCATCACTAATTTCTTCGCGGAAATGCATGAAGGGGGAATTGAAAGATGGATCACCTCCTGGAACAATTTTCGCTTGCAAAGACAGCGGATGGATGACCGTTGAAATATTTTCGATTTGGTTTTATCATTTTGTACATCATATTAAACCAACAGCGCAAGATCCCGCGTTATTGATCTTAGATGGCATGGCAGCCACACAAAAAACTTGAAAGTAATCTAGAAAGCTGGAAGAACACATGTTACTCTTTTGTGCCTACCCCCATACATCGCACAAACTACATCCATTAGATGTGGGGGCAATGTATCCTTTGAGCCGTTATCTTGACCAATCATTAGAAAAATGGTTGAACAACAACCCAGGTCGCACTGTATCTGTGTTTCAAATAACCAAACTTTTTTGCGGAGATATTTGAAAGGTTGTATTTCCGAGAATGCTATCAACGCTTTCAAGAAAGCGGGCATTGTGCCCTCTGTCAGAAACTCATCTACCGACTTAGATTTTGCACCAGCAGAGGATTCAGAACAGGATGGAAGTATTCCTAATGTAGCTGAACACATACCTCGTATGGATGCGAATACAGTTCAACCTACACCTGGAACAAGTAGAGACGTTCAATCTCATCATATCCCTAGAACAGATGCCACAGGAGATAATAATGTAGCAGATGACATTCAAGTTGGGTCAGTTGATGCTATTGCCAATTCACCCTTTAAAATATCTGCTATAGATAGACCATTACCAAAAACAACAACCTCTATAAAAAAGACGAATAGATAGAAAGGAAAAACCGCTATCTTAACCAGTAGTCCCTACAAAAATGAGCTGCAGGAACAAATTTTAAAAAAAGAAGAACCGGAAAACAAGAAACAAGAAAAAAAAAAGAGAAGAAAGAAATCTCAGAATTAGAAAAAAAGATGCCGAAGGGAAAAGAAAATAAGGAAGCCGACTTAGAATCTGATTCTGAGTCAGATAATGATCGAGGTCTGCGAGTGGAGAGGGTTGGATTCAATGCAGCCAGTGTCATCTGTGTGCCCATGATGCCTGTTCAGGGGCGGATGAAATTGATGACGTCTTCGTATGTGATCACTGTGCGTATAACCCGTTAGCACAAAAAGTACGTCGTAGAGTGCTAGATTAAGGTATACGATGTCTAAATAAATAATGTTTGTAAGTTGGTTTATCAATATGTATATTATTTATGTTTAGGGATCATTGCAATTATATCTTTTGTTTTCAACAATGGTTGCTATATTTGTGATTTTTCAAAAATAAACAGTTACCGCATTGTTTTTCGATTTTATTTTTTCGAAGGATCATTATGCCCCACTAGGAGGGGCAAATTGATCCTTAGGTCATCACGGCATAATCCGTAAATGTCTTACATTATACTTCGATTACAAGAATGGCCGTGCCGTGGTTTCATTCATAAATGATGACTTTACTTACACCTACTGTAGCAAATCTCCAAATTACTTACCCCCTTAATAATGAACATTTAAACCTTAGGGGGGTCATTTTGCCCCGGTCTCCCCTAATAGTGTAGTTCTCGGCGGCGTTCTATGCGAAACAATATTTTTTTAAGCTCGGGTAACTTTTCGTTTTATTTTTTGTTTCAGAGTCAGCAAATGTGAAAATAATGGGCCGAAAGAAGTTGTTTAACAAAACGACGACAAAATTCACCAAAACATAAACAAAAACTGGATTTCGTGGACAGTTACCTACTAAATTATTATGACTATATAGTGAATGGACTAGGGCGGCCAATTAAAACTTTTGGTGAATCAAGTAAGAGATCAAAAAGAAGAGAAACTAAGGAGTTGAGGAGCTCTTCAGATGAAGAAGTACTTGCTTATGATGCTCAGGTGAAGTTGGTAACTTCTGGAGAGAGAGACGCTCTCCAAATATTCAAAGAAATAACTAGTTCACCACAACGGAGTAAAAAGTGTAACTGAGCATTTGCTATGCATCATCAGAAGGAATGTTACCATTACAAGCACTTTCGATGTTTGTCAAAGCTGGTCTTTCCAGAGGCTTATACAAAATCATAAGAAGAGCTGGCAAGAAATTTTATCAAAACCTAGTCAGAAAATTTTCAAGGGTTTCTTGTGATCCATTATTAACTGGCATGAGAACCTTGCCAAGGAAGAAAACACATTATTTTTCAAAAGAAACCAAATATATGCTGCTTCCCACGGAACTCCATGTAGCACAAGATACCGAAGAGTCTGATGATGGGGAAAATGGGGGTGAATCTGAATTGTCCTCTGACGAAGAAATCTCCTTTTCTGACTGATCTATTTTGAGCGTTCATATTTTTCTTATGTCATCTAATTAAATGTAGTGAAAATTGAAAAAATGCATATTATTCAATGTTAAAATAGTACCTATAACTAAAATTGCTATAAATTAGTTGTATAGTATTAGTTGTATAGTTGTATAGTTGTAAACTACAAAAATAATGTTGGCCGCCCAGATCATTCAATATCCCACCGTGCGCCGAGCAACCGGGCAAATGCCCGTGGGGCCAAGCGAAGAAACCTGAAAGGTAGATTTCAGAATTTATATGATTCTGAAATTGCAATCAAATCAATCAAGAAAAAATATTTTAGCTGATTGACACAAAGATAATTTCTATTCATGTACGATAAAAAGTTGGGGATAGATTCAAATCTCCCTAACCGCTTCATAATATTTCTAAGTAATCGTAATTAAATCAAAAGGAAGAAATATAACCAAACTGTATTTTTTCGGTTCGATTCAGCTATGGGATTCTATAGTGGATAAATATATCAAAAAGTTCAAAATTCAGATTCAAAACACTTCTGAGAATACAAAAATTCACTCAGCCATTGAACAAAAGTACAAATAGGTATTAATTTTTTTTTACGACCCACTTTCCCGCACGCATTTGAGTTTTGAAAAACTCACTTTCCCGCGGGAAAATAAAGATATGTCAATTTTGACGTTATTAGATACATTTCATTGATTTCACCTGTAGTTGTTACTATTCCTACTAATTTAGATTTTAATATTCAATATTACCTAGACTTTTTTCTTGCTTCTCTATTTTTTATTTATTGGAATAAGATAAAAATTGGGATAGTTTTATATAACTATGTTTTTCAATCAATCCACTTAACAATTAAACTAAGCTATGTCAGGTACCCGAAGATTTGCTATGATAATCAAGGATATCATCAAGACGTCAAAGTTTTAAGTCCAAGCGTCGTCAAAGTGACAGATAGTAAGATGCCGGCAGAGATCTATCTATTTACGCCTACCTAACCCAGAACGTTACTCTGGTCACATTTATTTCAAATCAATGATAATATCGATTCTGCTTGAGAAATAATGGAATCCTCTGATTCCATCGGAGAACTTGCTGGTATGACCTGACTCTCTAAATCATTACTGCAACTTCGACTACTATGAAATGGAGAAAATGTGAGCCCCGATGATACTGTAGGACATGATGTGTGTGAGGACCCAGGTGGTACTGCAGAATATGACATACGTGAGGGCCCAGATGATACTGTAGAATATGATGTTTGTGCAGGCAATGGCGCATTGAAACTTGTATATGGAAAATTAGCCATTACTGTTTATTGCTATGGCTGTCGATAAGCGGGGGTGAAATTTGGAAAATTGGGTGTGTCTTGGTTTGGTTTTTTGTTTGTGTAGGGAGTTAATAATTGCAACACATCTATTCGAAAGTTCAATTTTTCATTCGGACTGAGTGTATCTGAACTTGTTTGTAATGATCTAAAGAAGGCCAAGTCATCGGTTTCTTTTGGTTGGTTTTGTATAACTGGTGATGGTTGCTTGATGCGGGAATCAATAAAGGTTATAAATTTACTTTCTAAAGCAGATTTCTTTCTTCTAAACTGAGTACTTCTACTAGGAGTCCGCTCAATTTGGATTTGGGTTTCCCTGTTGACATCTACTAATTGTCTATCTTGTGTATCATTATGGTCTTGTGATAGATCGGGATCATCTTGGCTCTCTTGTAATGTGCTTGGTAGTGAACTTTCTGTCTGACAAGAATCAGTCACCCTCCTTAAAAACTCAAATTGTTTAGCATAGATGTATGTTTTCGCAGGTTTAGCTCCTGCTCCAGATTTTTGTGACTTCTCCTGACGTCTATGACGAACAGAAGCATCTCTTAAATTTTTCCACTCAACTCGAATTGCTTTACCTAAAAAGAAAAACAAATTAATTTTAAAATGTTCTTCAATAATGGGTCTAATTGAATGATTTTATTTTAATGAACCTAATTTTTTTCACAGATGTTTGGCTACAGGATGTACATACACATATTTGCATTACATCTACCGAGTGGGATTTACAAGAATTTGCGTTGCCTCATGGCCTACATTACACTAACTCAACAGCATTGGCGTCAAATTGCCCAACATTTTCATGACCGTACTAATTTTCCTTACTGTATTGGTGCAGTTGATGGCAAGCATTGCAGGATAATAGCGCCGGTACATAGCGGATCAACAAATTATAATTACAAGAACTACTTCTCCATTGTTTTGTTAGCTGTCGCAGACATCAACTTTTGCTTTACATATATAGATGTTGGCTCCTATGGTGAAGAATCGGATTCTACAATATTCAGAAACTGTTCCTTGTTAACAAAATTGGAAGAAGGCACCTTAAATATTCCAAAACCACAGGAAGTAGCAGGTCATATTTATTCGTTGGCGATGAGGCTTTTGAACTGACAAATAGCTTAATGCGACCTTATCCTGGAAAAGGATTAACAAAAAAGAGGAAGAATTTTCAACTACATTTTGTCTGGAGCAAGAGGTAAAGTAGAGTGTTCCTTTGGTATTTTAAGTAACAAGTGGGGTATATTCCACCGAGCCATGAATGTTTCTGAGGAAACCGCAGTAGCTATCATAGAAGCATGCTGCGCATTACACAATTTTGTTCGTGTATTTGAGGATATTTCAATAATAACAAAAAATCCAAATCAAAATAAAAAAGTGTTTATTGCCTATTTCTACATTCTAGGTATCCTAGGAAGGTCAGAAATAATACAAATATTCACATATGTACAATAAATCTCTTTATGGGAGATCCACCGAAGAATATGCAATATATATGGGGTGATGGGATAGGTGGGAATCGTTTGCACCTGCGTCTCTGGGTCTCCTCAAAGAGGAGGTGCTGGTCCATGCTCTAATGCTCCGCACGAATTCACAGTGGGGAGCATCCCTGCTGATGGTAGCAGGTTTTGCTGATGGTAGCAGGTTTTGTATTATGTGTCCCGCTGATAGTTAAGGAGGTTTATATACTTGTCTCCAGAATCCTCCTATACGAGTGTTATAATGCTTTGGTAGGGTTATCCAAAAAATTAGGTTTAGTAAAAGTTATGAATATATATGGTTCATTCGTTGTCTTACCAGAAAAAGATGAAAATTTGAAAACTGGTTCGAGAAAATGGGATAATAATGATCTGTGATCATTGTTATTTATTTATACTTTATGGCTACATTAAGGTGGTGGGTTGATGGGCCCTTCGTAATATAGATCTAACGCTTGGTATATCAGACCACCATGTTTCCTGGGAGAATTGTGATGGGCTCCAACACCGGTTATTCCTCTGGTCAACGGGCTTTTAGGAAGAAAGTATTTATAAAATTTGTATATATTCAAAGATGCTTGGGATGTTCGTAATTTCTCTAAGTGCATCCAGTCGGATGTATCGATCTCTATTCGTGACGATACGGAGTACCTTGTTCTGCATCCTGTCCATTTTCAACAGTGTTGTTTTGGGCAGGCTGCAGAGCACTGGGCAAGCGTATAACATCGCAGGTCTAATGATCTGCTTATATATCATTATTTTATTTTCTATGGCTAAATTCGAGTTTCTGGCAATCAGAGGGTACATTCGCTTTATAGCGGCAAATTCCCTCTGAATTGCCAGATTTACATGCTTATGGGTATCTCAAGGACTCCGACTCTTCGATATTAACGTCTTTGCTTTTTAATTTTCCGAAGATTTTGATATACTTTTCCTTTCTTGTAAAATTGATTATTTCTGTTTTTTCCGTGTTTAGTGATATCTTATTTCTCTCTAGATACGGCACAACCTTCCTATTGAGGTGGACCTCTACTTTTCTCGCAGCCACCTCGCTCGCAAACGAATGCGCATATACAGCAGTGTCGTCTGCGTATATGGCTACATTCGTCTGGGCGAACATAGGAAAGTCATGTGTAAATAAAGAGTCGAGATGCGGAGAGGGGCAGGAGCCCTGTGGGACACCCGCTCCGTCCGAATACACTTTCGACTTGGTGTTTTCAATTTTCACCCTGAAACTCCGTTGACTAAGGTAGGAGTCTAGGATCTCAACCATATATAAGGGCATGTGTGCCTTTACCATCTTCGCAAAAAAACCTTCCGTCCAGACCGTATCAAAGGCTTTCTTCATGTCCAACAGGACCATGACCGTATATTGTCCTTGGTGGAAAGACTCCTTCACCCCGTGGACAATTCGGACTACTTGCGAGTTAGTTGACCTTCCTCTCCTGAATCCGAACTGTTTCTCCGGGATGATCTTCATCCTTTCCTCCAGACGAACAAAAGGCTTGAGCAGAATTTTATCGATAACTTTGGCTACAGTGCTCAATAAGGATATGGGTCTGTAGCCATCAATCTTAGTTTCATCCTTTTCCTGTTTGAGAATTGGGATTATTAGTGCCTCTTTTAGTATCTCTGCGTAGAACTGGTCTTTAATTATGCAATTTATCATGTACATTAACTGGACTATGGCCTTTTTTGGCAGGTACCCGAGTAGAACTGCATCAACACCATCCAGTCCCGGGGCCTTGTTCTTGGCTAGTTTATTGACTGTTTCAGAAACCTCTTCATAATTTGAGATCATTTTTGCTAATGTTCTTGGATTAATTTTAATATGTTTCATTTTTGAGATTTCTCTAGCAATTATTGTGTCCCTTTTCTGTAGGTCTAAAATATCTGGTAGGGTGGTATGGAAATACTCCGCGAATACTTCCACCTTTTCACAGTCAGACATCGCCCGTAATGGACCACTCTCTATGGTAGGCATCGGTTCATATTTCTTCTTGACCCGTTTTGTCATCCCCCTTAGAGAGTTGTCCCTCACGTCAAGCCTTCCAATTTTCCTCTTCCAAACATCGTCATTAAAACGTTGGATTACCCTGCGGATTATATTGGCTAAGCATCGAAAATCATCTCTGTAAGTTGAGTTACCTGTTCGCTGCCATTTTTTACGCTCTTTCTTTTTAAGCGTGATAAGGTTTCTGATATGTTGAGGAAGAGAATCTCGATCGGCTTGTTCTACTATTGTCCTGGTGGTCTCGTCTCTGGACGATTGAATGTCCTTAATAAATTTACCCATTTCTTCGTCAAGGTTGTCTTCTACTATTCTTGTATTGATTTTTGTTTTATAATTCATTTTACCTCTGAACGCGGCCCAGTCCGTGCTTCTGTAATCATAGATTTTTCTAGTAACTCTAGGATTGAATCTATTGTTTAGCAGGAACACGACCGGGTCATGATCAGAGGTTAACGCTTTGATAGTTTTCAGATCACTTAGGTCACGAACATTTTTGTTGACGACCAGGTCGATAGTAATAGGCGAGGCCCCATTGTTTGGGAAATGCGTTGGTGTATCGGGAGAATCGATGATAATGTTATTATTCTCGGAGTATTCCCACAATGTAAGGCCATTTCTGTTGGACCGGTTGAAGCAGTTCTACTCAGGTCGCCTGGCGTTTGAGTCACCGACGAGTATGACTTTTTGTGCAGTACTTAATAAATTATCAAAATCTAGTGAACTGAATTTGTTTCTTGGCTGATTATAAACGGAGAACAGACAAGTGCCATCCTCGAGACTGATTCTCACATGTTCTATGGAGGATAGTCTGCCTTGAATTTTAATAAATGGAATCCCGTTTCTAATTATGATGGCTACACCCCCAGCCCGCTGTGCGTTGGGCCTGTCAGCCCTAATTATCGCAAATCCTCTCAGTCTGAAGTCATGTTCCTGTCGGAGCTTAGTCTCAGACAGAAGCATGATATCTACGCAGTGGGTATTGATGAAGTCAACAAGAAGCGAATACTTATTGTTGACTCCATCGATATTTAGCATACATACCCTTATTGGCATTAAAACCAGTCACCATTCCCCTCAACGAAGTCGACGAGAGCCATCATTCTATCAAGTTTGGAATCGGTTTTTTCAATCCGATCAATCAAAATGTCGTATTCTTTAATCATTTTGGGAAAATTAATTAATTAACTTAGTTTTATTACGCGGCTCGCTAGAGCTTTGAAGTGACTGTTTCCTCCCGCGGATCCTCGCGACTCATTGGAGCCCTCCTGCGTTGGAATGGATGGGGAACCAAGGGTGGTGTGGATCTCCCTGGGTCCTCTTATCTGAGAATTGGCATCTTCACTCGCATCTATTCGACCTCGACTAGGTCTAGTTTGCTCCCGATTGTTATTCTGTCTTCCTATCTGAGGTCTTCCAGGCTGATACTTTTGGTCATCAATATATTGTGGTTTACCTGTTTTTTGCTCAAGATGGGCTTTCCTTTCTTGAATTTGCTGTACCCTCCTTATATATGTGGGACATTCGTAATAATTGGATATATGAGGTCCATCACAATTTGCGCATTTGGCAACTATATTTCCAGATTCACTACATTGTTTGGTATGGTGGTCGCCATTTTCATGCACCTTCGGTCCTTTCTGCAGTTTGTGGTGGCATGTCCCCACATTTGGCATCTGTAGCATTGGACTGCTTCCTTATCGCTTTTCCTATCCTCCCATCTAACAACCGTGTTGAGGAGGTATTTCATGTTCTTGACCATGTGTAAGAGGATATAATTCTCGGAGGTAATCACCATATATATGGTGCCAAACCTGTATACTTCATGAGCTTCTAATTTATGTTCATTTAGAAGTGCTTCTTTGACCTCTTTCTCGGTTGGTTCTTGGTCCAGTCCTTTTAATATAAAGGCATGCGTTTTTCCCTCTCTCAGAGTATATGTGTGGAATTGATATCCTAGATTCTCTAAGAGTCCCATGATTTTTATCCTGTCTTCATTACTTTTGGTGTACTTTTGGTGTTCCTAGGCTTATGCTCTAGTATGAACTGTTCCTTGGTAACTTGTCTGATTTTTGCAGCTGTTAATTGAGAGATGATTTTCCCTTTTACTTCTAGTGGGGGAATCTTGTTTCTGTTTCTCACCACAGGGATTTGGATTTTTTCCTCAGGTTTGTTCATGGTTTTCGATATACCATCGGTATGATCTTCAGTTGGTACAGTTTCCATCTCTTCACTTGCTAGTGGCCCGAATCTGTTTGATGTTTCTATTTCATTTTCTTGCTGCAATGCCTGGAATTTGACATTTTTCTGTGGGGACTTTTGTTCCTTATCTTTTGTATGGAGTAGCAAAGAGTCTCCATTCTTTTTTCTTTTTTTTAGGGGATTTCAGGAATTCCATGTTGGCTTCCGTCATACTTTTTAGCCTGGTTAATTCGTATTTATTAATTTCAGTAAGTCTGTCGACGTTTTGGTTATACATATCTTCTCTAATGAGCTTTTTTATTTGGTCAATGTTGTACCCCTGTATGTTGGGGTCGAATGTTATATATTCTTTCATGGCGCTTTCAGTCAGTTCATGTGCCCTGTCATGAATTTTCTTTTGGAGTTCTTCCAGCCTGTTTTCAACATGGTAATGTGATGGAAATTCTCCCAGCTCTATGGGGGCGATGCACTCTGGTGTGTGCGGTTCTGTCCTCCCTTTTTTGATTGTTACCTCACTTTTTTCCACTACTGGCGTGTCTATTGAGTTATAACTTGCCCTTCTTTCGAGCAGCTTCTTATTTGAATTTTCTTCAACATTTTTAATTCGTTTTGTTCTTCTATTTTTTGCGGTCGTTTTTTCCTGAAGTGTTAGTTTCTCTCCGTCTCCTTTTTTCCTGTATCAGCTTTTCTTTGATTAATGTTGACGTGATATCTTCAATTCTATCCCGATCCATATTTTTTAAGCTTTTCTTCTTCTATTTGTGTGGGCACCTGAGTATTGTTCATTCCAGATGCTTCTCCCTCTACTTCTTTATGAGATATTACAGTACTTTGTATTTGCTCTGTTTCCATTGGTTCGTCCTCATTGGTAGCTTCATCGAGGTAAGCCGTTGGGACTGCTGCCAATTTATTAGTTGCATTGATTAATTTCTGTAATGGTGTTTCATCCAATTCTTTCATTGCCTTTTCATAATCTGATTCCCACGTTGTATATGTATCGGGATTTTCCTGAAATATTTTAGTGGTGTCATTCGCTTGTAGTGATTGTATTGTATTTTTGTCTGCTTGTTTAATAATGTGCGAGGTAGCATTAAGCACTTGTTTATTCGGGTTACATAATAGATTGGCTTCCATTGCTCTCAGCCTTTCTGAATTGATTGAGCTTCCTATTTTTCCCCTTGATTTTCAGGGAAAGAAAATTTTCTTTTTTCTGCATCTTCGCCGCTATTTTTGGGGAAGAAATTGCTACCTGTGTCATTTGATGGGGAGTATTGGTTTCCCATATTTAATTGCTCAGATATGTTTATATGTTGATCTGCATTTTTAATTGTATGTGATGTGATGTTCGTCACTTGTTTGTTTGAATCCAATCTGATGTTGGCTTCCATGGTTCTCGGCCTTTCAACAAACGGAAAAATATCTTCGTGATTTTCGACGAAAATTTGCTTTTTCCCGTATATATAGATTTTTGAGAATTTTCAAAAATTTATATAAAAGTATTGATCTGGATTGCCATAATCGTCAATTATCATTTTTTGAATTTCTGATGTTTGATTTCCAGAAAATTCTCTATTTTCATTTTGTACCATATCGGCATTGGTATGTTAAATTTAATGTATTCTTTCTCGGAATTTTGGTTCTCTGCGTTCGGGAGTGGGTCTAAAATCGACCCGCTCTCTTGAGAGGAAGGCAGCTGTTGACTGTTGGGCAAATCAGAGCAACTATTTTAGGATCTGTGGAGAAACTCACCCTCATTTTCAAACTCTTGTCGAACATATAATTCCGGCATTGAGCAACTCTCAGGAAGGCCCGAAGTGCCATGAAAGTGTCGAGAAAGTGATTATTTTTCAGACTTGGTGGGTTTTCTAGAATTTCCCCAATTTCGATATAATCAAGTGGATTCTTGTGAAGCCAATTTCAATCTTGCAATTTCTCTCATACGATTTGAGGTGACTACACCTATTTGCTTTCTCTTGTGTTTATTTAAATGAGATTCCCCATAAAGGTATATCAAGGGATCAGAGTTAGCTGCAAAACTGATTTGGTCTGGCCTCATGACAGAACATACCTCAGATTTCAGACGACTTTTATTCAAATGATTGCCAAGCATACCAGTAGCGGCCAAAAAAGTTTGAGCCTCACTGAGATGTTGTGTCTTGAAGCCTACTTTTTTACGGATAATCAAAGCGGAACATGCTTTTTCATGTCTCCACAAGTAAGTTTTTTTATAAAAACCCAAGCATGCTGTGCATGGGTAATATTCACTTTCAGTTTTTTCCACTCCTTTCGAAGGTTTTCTAACAGATTTGAGCTCATTTCTTTCTGAATTCAGAATAAAATTCCCCTTTTTTCGTAGAGCTATTATTGCCATCCTTTTTTCTCTACTTTTATTCTTCATTTCCATTATTTTTCTGACAGCCTCCTCGTCCGAATGTTGTCTTATCAAATGCCGAGAAAAATGTCCTACGTCTTCTAAACAGAATGGGCACAAGTCTTTGTATGTTCTCGTACTAATGTTTTCGGTTATATGGTGGTCTATATTTCCATTTTGTTCCTGAAATAAGGAATGTTCTATGAAATGAATGTTTATTCTTATTTAAATTCAATTAAATACTTCAACACATTTTGTACATGAATTTGAATGAATAATTTCTTCAGATGTGTGGCGGGCGTTGGTTAAAAGGCTGTTTTCGCGGTATACCATTTCAGGTCATCCTTATAGTTATCTATTATCGAGATCATTTCATATTTTGCAGATATATTCAGAAGGAAAACCATATCAATCTGTAAACTTTAAATTTTTTTGTTGCACCCTAGTTTTTTGCTATTAAAAATCAATATTAAATTTTGTGAATTTGCAGGTATCAATTTTTGGAAAACTTCATTTTGTAGGTGATTTTTTATTTTACTTTTTTCTACTCACAAGTTTTTCCTAAAATCACAAGCCAGTTTGGTTTTCTGGACGACCGTTTTCCAATAGTATTTTCATTTGGAACCCGTGAAAATATGTCGGTATTTGTCTCGGAGATAGCAAATATAAAGTGATTCGGAAAGGGTCTAACTCGTACTTTTGAGTTTAACATTTTAGTACCGTTTATTGTCCTCTATTTTGTACGTGTTGTGGAACTAATTATGAATGTAGAGATGTAAATGTAATTTGATTGGGTTTATACACAAAGTTGACGAAAATATAGCTCTTAACTTAAGGATAGCCAAAGCAAAACCTATAATATTAGAAATTGCTTTTCACGGAGAATACATGGATTTGAGAAAACATTTTTTGACTTTCTACTTCTTCATTTTATATTGAGAATCATAGGAAAATATAGAATGTTTCCTCAAATCTCATAATACCTGAAATTTTTACCTTCTCCCCAATATTTGCATAATGATTATTCCCAGAGTTGGAATGGTCCGAGTTCTCTGAGGGTTCGTTGTCTCTGTGAGTCCGAAGACATTAGGTCTTCGGCAATTTCCTGAAATATTGTTTATTCAACATGTTCATTAAATTTGCAATCTTTCAACTTTTGAAGCATAACTGTTAGCTTGGCCATAACAGAGCAGATTCAGTAGATACTAAGAATTGCTTTTTACGGAGAGTACATAGATTTGGGAAAACATTTTTTGGCGCTCTTCTCCTTCATTTTGCATGAATATTGAACAATATACCAAAGCTCAAAAATGTTTTCTCAAATTTTATAATACCGGAATATTTTCATTTCTTACCTGTCTTTCAATATTTGTATCAGAATTATACCCAGAAATAATATAGTTTGAGTTATCTGATACGGGGTGTTCGTAGTCTGAATCAAGGTAACTGTTATCTGAACGTAATTTCGAAGAACTTGTCTTAGAGCCTGTTTCACATTTTTCATTGTGTTTTTCCAGCGTAGCATCAGTGGCAAAATTAAAGATTGGCTTTGCAGTTAAAGAAACTGGAAGTATTTTACAGTCTAAAATATGTATTTTATCATCGTTGGTTCCTTTGGATTATTTTGGTTCGTTCAAAACATCTAAATAAGGAAAGTTATATAAAAGTCTTTCACTCTTATCGGTTTCAATGTTGAGATCATCAGTGTCCCCACTTCTTCTTCCCTTTAATTCATAAGGCTCAATCATTCCATGTTCTTGTATATTTTTCAGATAACAATAAACTTTTTCTTCGTTTTCTATCTCAGGTATCCCGAGTTTTTTCATTCACTAGAAATTCGAAATGATTTCCAATGCCCAGAACACCATATATCTATACATACATATACAGTGCGGTCCATAGGTATGGAATAAATTCATTTTTAGCGTTATTATGTATTTGTTTAAAAAAACTGAAACAGGTCGATTTCTATTGTCATATTACAGTATGAAAATAGTACACCCTTCTTGCACCCCCTTTGTATTATGAGCACCCCTTCAAAAAATTTAAATGAGAAGGGGGGTCGTGTGTCGTTCTCTACTCAGCAATATTACGTTTTTTAAATTTGGTGCAACTAAGAAAATTTATTTTAAAAATGTAAAATTTTGATACTTTACGTAGAATGAAGGAAATAATGACACATAATGTTTAGGAAGTATATTTCAATTTATTTTACTATTGAATTGAATGACCACAATTCACTTTTTGACAATAAGCAAGTCCTTTAGGGTTATATTGTTAATTTCTTCCGTTATCTTAACTTTCAAATCTGCAATATTGTCTCGTGTATTGAAATATACTTTTGATTTCAAATAACCCCATAAGAAATAATCAGGTATTTTCTCATCTGTTTTGCTAAACATCAGAAAAAAGTCGTTCGAGACACCAAAAAGTCATTCACAAAACCCACATAAATGATGAAATGTCAATCTAATAGACTACAGTTATTTTTATATCTATAAGTTACTGACACACGTCAGTGTATTGAAAAATATTTGTGTGTGTATTTGATTCAACTATGGCTCATTTATCTGAAACAGAGGAGGTGCAAGATGTGGGTAATATTTTCATACTGTAAATTGTAAAATTGACGATAGAAATAGACCTGTTTCAGGTTTTCTCAAACGAATACATAATAACGCTAAACATGAATTTATTCTATACCTATGGACCGCACTGTATATTGTCGAATACCTCTGGTAGAGCTGGTTCAGAAACTCATGACCGCTGGTCTGGAATATACAGATGACCAAAACAGATCGGAAAGTGAATTCAATATCCCGAATAAAAATATTCACACCATTTTCGCAGTAAATTTGTAGCGAGTTGGATATCATTGTCATATTTCATTTTTATCGGTTATTTCCTGAAATAAGTGAATTTCAATTAAAATGTGAGTACCTAGTCGCCGGCCATGAGGTTTTGAAATAATAATAATAATAATGGAACAATCGGGTCATGAACCACAGAACTTGTGCGCCATTTTATTTCATTGAAATATATTCATTATTTTGACAAAAAATTCCCAATCTCCGACGTTCATTATCACAAAACTCGTCCGCCATCTTGGAGTTGCTATCTTAAATTTATGAATTCTGACACAAAAAAATAAATTCATAATCTCCGACCCCGAAAACCACCACATACCAATTTTGAATAGAATCGGTCCATAATCACAAATCTCGTCCGCCATATTGAATAAGGTACTGTTTTTTTTTATTTTTGACAAAAAAATAATAATCTTCGACTCTAAAAACCCCTGTTCACCAATTTCGAATAGACTACAAGCCCAGGCTGATTTTGGACGTCGGGGGAGGATATGGTCATGTGACCTAGCTTGAATTATATTCAGAATTATAGTACCATACGAAACAACACCTTCAGGGACTAACAGTATTGAAAGCCCGGAGGTTAAGGATGTCATTAAAATGGAAGAGGATGAAGAATCCTACGGAAATACAGGTAAAAAATCGATTTTTCACGAAATGAATATAAAGTGATAAATATTTAATAAAAAAGAGGAGGTTTTCTAGTCGACGCGTATTTTTTTTGTGTACGACCACGCATAACTTTTTACAGAGTAGTTTGATTTTGATGATTCTTTTTTCACGTGATAGGGTTCACCTCGAAGTTGGTCCCATTTCAATTTGAAAGAAAATGTCACCCTTAAGGGCAGATAAATAGGGAATATGCATCGTTCACCCACTGAATTTTTACCCGTTAACCGATTCTACCACTAACTCTACTGATTTATCCGATTAGATGATTTTTTTTATTGGATAGGGTGTACTTCAAAGTTGGTCATATTTGAATTTGGAAAGGAACAGTCCACCCCTAAGGCTAGAAAAATAGGGAATGATTGATTTTTCATCTGTGAACCGATTATGTTGAATGAAACTTGGCAAACATATGTAGTTCTGATGACACTGATACATAATGGATACCTGGAGTCAATTGAGTAGGTAGTATACAGTGGATTTAGGCCACAAAAAATTTTGAAATAAAAACTTTTTGGCAAAAAATGAAACCACCAAAAAAAGAAATTGAGAAGCAAAAAATAAAATAAATTTTAGTTTTGATAATAACTGAGCTCCTGAATTAATGTAAGTAACTAATTTTGAGTTTGTATGTTCGGGTCAAATCTTGCGAGATTATTTTGACTGACTTCTAGTCGTCCGATTAATTTGAAATTATGCGAGTGTTCATATTCCGGTGAAAATGCATTATGGAATTTTTGTTGCAGAAAATAAAATGGCGGCTCCAAGATGGCGGAAAAGATTTGTAATCATATTCCGATTTGATTCAAAATTGGTATGTGGGGATTTTCGGGGTCGGAGATTATGAAATTTCTGTCAAAATTCATAAATTTAAGATGGAAGCCCCAAGATGGTGGACGAGTTTTGTGATTATGGTCCAATTCGATTAAAAATTGGTGTGCGGGGGTTTTTGAGGTCGGAGATTATACATTTTTTGGCGAAATGTATAAATTCAAGATGGTGGCCCCAGTATGGAGGACGAGTTTTGTGCTTAGGATCTGATTTGATTCAAAATTGGTATGCTGCGGTTTTCGCGATCGGAGATTTTGAATTTTCTGTCAAAATTTATAAATTGAAGATGGTGGCCCCAAGATGGAGGACGAGTTTTCTGATTATGGTCACATTTTATTCAAAATTGGTATGTGGGTGTTTTCAGGTTCAGAAATTATGAATTTTTTGTCAAAATCTATAAATTTAAGATGACGACTTCAGATTCTATTCAAAATTGGTGTGTGGGAGTTTTTGGGGTCGGAGATCATGATTTCTTTCAGCTCAAACTTACAGGGAGGAGACCTTGTTATAACCATGCTCTATTAGAACTGAACAGATCAAATCGAACTAACTGAAAAGCAAAAAATAAAATAACCAATAAAAAACATTTTTGAAGACAAGCTTTCATTACTCAAACGTATTAAATAAGTTTTAGTCATCGCTGACAATGATTTAATTATTATTTGTTGAATTTTTTGGTTTCAAAAAGCTTGTCGCGTGAATTTTCATAAAATTAATTGGTAGCTACTTTTATGAACACTTCGCGCGACAAACTTTTGGAACCAAATAATTTAACAAAAAATAGTTAAATATTTAGCAGCGATGTCAAAAATGTATTTTAAACGTTATAATACACGGCTTAAATAAAAGTTTGTCTTTAAAAATGTTTTCAATTAGTTTTTTTTTTCACTGATTATGCAGAACATCATAAAAAAAACTTGTTCATGTTCATGATATCTTGGAAGTAAAAAAAGGAAAAATTATGAAGAAAACTGAAATACAAGGATATACAAATTCTGAATTTAAACAAAATCCACAAAAACGTTATAAAAAAAGTGATAAATTCATGGATCCTTATGAGATAACTGAAATATTAGAAGGAAACAAAGTTTTAATAAATAATAAAAAAAATAAAAATTAGAAGGAAATTATTCATATTGAAGAACCCTCTTGTTGCAGGCTTATCAGCTGCACCGAAAATTGGTCCAACCAAGATTCCACAACATTGAAGACAACCATGATCTCCTACCTTTTGAAATTGGAAATGCCCAAAATAAGATTGACCACTGCATTTATCTAGATATTTGATATTAATCTCATAATTGAAGAATTTTATGTATTCCAAAACAATTCATTATGAAAAATACCTTTATATTGAATACCACTAAAGTCAATTATAAAATAGAATTCTATAACTCATATGAAAAATATATTCTCAACTTAATGAACTGAACCCTACAAATGATAAAAGAATAGAACGTGGTTCACTTGATGGATTACGATCCATTATTATATACCTACCTAAAAGGGAATTCAGACCAAAATGACGCTGAAAAATATGATAAAGCTACTACGACATTATCTGAAAATCAATCGAAACTAAAAACTAGTGTTAATGATCAAATTACTCTTCTTCAAAAATATATTGAAAGATTTCAAAACAAGAACTATGGCACATACCCAATAAGATTTTAATACAAAATCGAATTACTGTGATTGAAAAAATTCTACAAACTATAAAAATGGAAAATTTCAGAACTCGTGAATATTTTCTTATTCAACTAATGATTTCTCAGATGACCACAGCTTTTCAAGTAATTTATGCTATTCTAGAAAGAATCGAAATCGCAATTACTTTTTCGAAATTAAATACCTTCCATAAGTCTATTACCGATCCAAAAGACATTTTGCAAGAACCATTCAATTAACAAATAATAATAAGATACCATTCAAGCCAAAAATCTATAATATTCTTTGTTTTTGAAAAAAATAATGGAAAACAAAAGTTATAGTAGAGGAAATAAAATAATTTTTATAATAAAAATTCCAATTGGGGAGACTGAAAGTTATTATTACTTTCACCTATATTCCTTTCCAATACCTACAGGAAAATCCTCCAAAATAATTTCAGCTCAATCTAAATACCTAATCCTTGATGAAGAAAATTATATGTTCCTCGAAACGAAATATCAAGAGAACTCCTGAAGAATATATTTGCCATGAGACCAATCCCATGAAACTACGAGAACATGGACTTTCATTGAAATCCAACTATTGAAACTCGTCAAGAACATAACAAACGAAAATGACAAAATAAAAAAAATGGAGAAAAATAATTGGATTACTTCGACACCCAAGAATATTGTGGCTATTGAAAAATGTAGTACGAATAAAGACAATATTTTACACGGAACAATTGTTTTAGAACCCAATTCAAAATGTGAAGTGATAATTGAAGACATTACTATACCATGACTTCAATGAAAGACTCAAATTTGTTGAACTTCCAAATTTAGAAGTGGGGAAATACCTGAATATTGTCCCTCAAATTAAGTTAAGCCTTTGAAAATTGATTCTATTGATTTAAATGGTATCCAGTATTTACTTATAGAATTTACTTATTAATCTATATATTCATTATTGTATTTATACTCTATGCTTTGAGTTATGTGTACTTTAAGAAATATTTAAACAATAACTTAATTCTCCAATGATCCAAAATCCTGTGCTCATTCCAAGATTTTCTCACTAGGGATGAAGGAGTTATAGGAATGATATTGCTATTTAGAACGAAGTATAACTATTATTCGTAGCACAGAATATCTAAACTGCAAATTTTTTTTAGATGAGCATGTGTTCTTCTTTCGAATGTATTTCAATGATGAATATAAATCAGTTTACATAGAGACACCGAGCTGTATGTTTGCTCCGTTTGAAAAACTTGTGTTTTAAAAAAGTTAATTTCCAGTTCCAAATTCTTAACTTGCAAGTCGATTGCATAAGTGGAAGTGAGTTAAGCCAAATGCAAGATTTGACTCTGTTAGACAAATAAACATTTACGGAAAATAAATAAAAGCTTATGATAAGAGTGCAATGAAGAATATATTTACCTGTTTGTTTTTCAGTAGTCAATTGTACACATAATTTTCCACGGGATAATTTGTTTTCGTGAAAAAATTTGCGATCCATTTTGTATTCACATAAAAGACATTCAACTTGAATACTCGCACTAAATCACATTTCACAGCTTACACAAATAAAATCAGTTTACCCACCTCTCAAGGCATTCTTCCCGCCAAAAGAACACTGCAAAAATGGGATCGGATAAGCGGTACCGTCGCCGGGTCTGTTATCGTAATGGGGTCATATTATATGTATGATAATTGATGAGTTTTGAAAGTCGGTTCAGTAGCTTGGGCTTGTGAACGGATATTAAATTTAAATATATTTTTTTTCAAAGATTCCTTTGCCCCTCAAGGGTTGCATTGTTTGTTCATGTTTATTATGTGATATTTGTACTTCATATACTCCTCTAACCCCATTATTTTCAGTGGGTCCGTGGTTGCCTTTTTGATATACTGGGTCTGGCAGCAAGGGTTGAATCTATTTATAATATATATATATATATATATATCCGAAGGGTATAAGTGGGCCTCTGGCCTTGTTAACCTTGGTGACCATCCTTCGAAAAATGTCGCATACGACATGTAACATAGTAACAAACACTTTGCCACAAAAATATGGGGGAGTCCAAGTTGCCCTATTTTCGATAGCCATTTAAAAGTTAGTGCAGACCCTCGCCGCTGAAGTGCGCTGCTAATATACTTTGTTTATGTTATAGTGTTTGAAACGTATACTTTCGAAGGTCACTGGGCTTTCCCCAATTTGGCAACACAGGGGATGCACCCAAATATCATTCGTTTTGGATTGTCAAAAAAAATGAGAATGAGCCTGGTAAGTACTTTTTCTCATTGATTCCGCCATATATATTACTCCGATTACGTCAAGATTTAAATACTAAGATACAAGTACAGAGAAAGAACTTTATTCATAAATCTTAATAGTTACCTATAACAATGCTATAAAATTTTCAATTGTAATTACGATCTTTTTTTATTGATAAAATTAACTGTAAAGTTTGAACAACCAGTAAACTGAATATGTGGGACTAAATTATGCAAGTTTATTGTTTCATTTTGGGTTTGTTGCATATATGTTGATGTACTAACTGGTTAAGGTGTTATAGAACTGTATATTTTATCTGCAGTATCTGTCTTATTCTTTTCGGAATCATCAACGTACCCCTCAGCCACAGTAGTTGATCGCCAACCGCCATGGCGTTTCAGTGCCGTTATATCCCTTCCAGCATCTACTAATAAAGTTGCCGACGAGCGGCGAAAACAATGCCCTGTATATAAACTATAGTGTGGTAATTTGAAAATGTAGCAATGTCTTTCCCCATTGCTCCAAATGTATTAATGCCAATTCTTTGTGAGTGATATTTTCCATTTTGAAATTTAAAGAATAATATCGTTTGCGATATATCAGTAGGACGAAGATTTACATATTTCTCAACTATGGTATTAAAATTTCCCGTAACAGTTAATTTTCTGGCAATTTTTGTTTTTGTATTTGGTACACTGACCATAAAAATAGATCCATGATCTTCTAAATCTGTAATTTGCATAGAGTGCAATTCTGCTGCACGACAAGCACCCATAATGCCCATTATTAAAGCAACCTAAAATAAATTATGTAATTGACCAGATGATAAAAACGATTGCATATTGTGAGATCTACTACCCTTGTCGCCAGATATTTCTCATCAGGAGCTTCATTTATGAAATTATTAAGTTGTTCTGGCCTAAAAGTTTTTGCCTTTTTAGCTACATGTTTCTCTGATTGACGTCTAAGAATTTTAATTCAATTCTCTATATTGATTCCATTATTTATGTTGAGTGTGCTTCTTAGCATGGAGTAGTAAGTCCATAGGGACAATGCTTTATATTCAGTGCTAAATTCACTAAAATATGCCAAAAGTACATTTTCTGTGAACGATGACTTACACCAATTTCGAAAAATTTTGTATACACCTTTATGTTTGTTTGGGGATTTTTCGGGCAATAAATTCTGTATGGTAACATTAGCTACTTGTCTTATTTCTGGAGGTGTACATAATTATTCATCTTCACTATCTGAATTCATCTTTTTCTGCACAAAATTCAGAATAATTAACTTAATTTGAAAATGTCAAAATTATTCAAGTGGCATTACTCCCCTCAATAACAATAATGGACTAAACGGCTTGTACAGAAGAACAGAGCCACCTGGATATTCGGTTCGTAAATAATTCCAAGAATCTTTTCCGATTTATTATAGTGAGTTGTTATAAATCACGTTGTTTGTTTATGGATACTATTAATTGCTCAAAAGCAGTTGAATAATCAATATATAATTCAATAAGAGTAGATGAAGGTACTTTACAATGTTAAACACTCAAACTATTTCTCATGAAAGATTCAACAAAATGCCACCAAACTTTCGCTATCGTCTCAAGCAAAAGAAATATTAATTTGTTTGTTTCATTGAATGAAAACAATCTTCATATAGAATCCTTACTTAAATATATTCTTTCGTGAGTTGAAAATTTTGTGAACCAGAAAATCTATATTCTAGTAATGTTTCTTGTATTTGATTTGAAATTATTCAGTTTCGGTTTCTTCTTCGCACAAGGTGGGCTGGTTCCGAAGAACCCCGTGCACGTAGGCCTCTCTATTTGGGCCCATCAGCTGGGCATGCCGATTTCTTTGACAAAATTCAGTAACTTCCTCAGCTGAATCTCCTTGACGTCCTCTGGGTACAGAATTATGCTCCCAAGGTTGATCTCCCTCTGGTGCACCAAAGCTGGGCACTCAGTGAGGATGTGCGACGATGTCTCGTCATCTTCCAGGCACCATCTACATAGGGGATCATCTGTGATCCCGATGAGCTCCATGTGCCTGTTCAGGTGATTATGTCCCGTTAGGAGCCCAGTCACAGTCTTGATGTCCCGTCTGTTAAGTGACAGGATCTCTTCAGACATTTTTTTCCTTGGCTCCTTTATGTGGAGCTTTGATTGCCTCATGCCTGGCGCCTCTTGCCATGTTTCAATGAACTGCTTGTGTAGCAGTTCCTCCATGTTTGAGATTGCCAGGCTGCTGGCCGGCTGCAGTTTCGGTTATTATATTATGTACCACGAAAGTTACCGAATGAGGTTGCTCAAAATGTATTATTAATTAACTGAATGTAGGAATCTGGGGTATTCAAAGGTTCAAGATTACAGATGAATCATGAAAAATTTTCGGGAAAACGACTCAAATTAATTCAGTTGAAATCAGAACATGTTACTGTTCAAATGTACAAAAAAGGATGGAATTTTTTGGGTGTGTGACACAAGTTGTGTTGTAGAATCAGTAGCCAATTGTTTTAGAAATATACCAAAAAATAGTCAATAGAACATATAGACGCACTAATGAATTGAAATAATCTATATATATATATATATATATAATTACATGTCTTTACTGACTGATTCACTAACTTACGATCAACGCCCAGACCAAACCACAAAACACAAAGAGCAGAAATTTTGATAGCGTATTCCTATGATGAGATGAGTAACCAGCGGTGAAAATCAAAATACCCTTAGTTTTGAAGTTAGAGTAATGGAAACTTGTATCTGGCCTTTTCTTCTCAAATAACGAAACACGTATTTTAAGATTATTGAAATTTCAACCTCTGAAGGGGTAAAAGGGTTAAATGGGGTTCGGAAGTTAGTACAGGAGTTCCCCTAGTTTTCGAATTGGGTTCATAAAAATTGGTATTTGAAGCCTTTGTTGCAAATAAAAAAATATGTATTTCAGTGTCTTCAGCAATCCAAAATAATAATATAATAACGGGGTCAAATGGGAGGTGAAACTTTTCATAGGGGTTCTGTTACATTTCAAGTTAGGATTATCAAAATGGATATTTGAGGTCTTTGTTAGAGATTTTTAATTGTTATAGCTACTAATGGTGAGGGGATTGGGTTATTTGTAATAGTCGTCACGAAGTATTAC
>JAFIRS010006840.1:0-31304 GCA_018342105.1 Gonioctena quinquepunctata | reverse complement strand
TCCCCTTCTTCAACCCTCTCTTTACGTTATCCAGCTCAGTCCCGATATCAAATGCTGTTTATGGGGAAAAGTGTGGTTAGATGTTCAAAGAAAAAACACTGGAAAATAATCAAAAGATTTTTACAAATAAAACCTTAAAAAATGACATTCCCGAAAACTACCTTATGGACTGAGGTATAAACAATTGATATGGTGCAAACTAAAGGTGCTTATACCAGTTGAAAGAATGTTAAAGTTATTAAGTCCTTTTTATCAAATTTTTTGTGGGTTCAATAAAAAGGAACACAGTAATCAGATAGTCTATGTTATTTGATAAACTGAAGCGATGCACTTTTAGTGAGTTCTTCCTGTGATGTGACCCAGCCCGTGGAAGTACCAGCACTATCTAAAAGGGGAGCCTGCAAATGAGGAAAAAAAACTGTCAGGATACCTGGTTCATCTGAAAAAAATTTTTGGGGGCCCGACCAAAAGGAGATCCGGGTTTTGGGTTGGAATGACCGTGTGAAAAAAATGCCCCATTAATTATCACTTGTTTTTTTTTTTATGTTCTGGTTCCCACGAAAAGGATATCCAAATTCAGAGAACATCGGGGAACCTAAGGTGGGTTGGTTTCTTCTTAATTTTTAAGGTTGTATGCCTCGGGAACACCCCCCTAGGAATATTTCCCAAAGCCTCGCTGTTGTTGGATGAACGAGTTTTTGGGAAAGTGATGTTCTGGGGTCCCCGTGACCACGAAGGGGGGGATGACTGAATTGAGGGGTTAATCTCAAAAGGGCTGCCAAAGGGAACGATTGTTGATATTTCAAAAAGAGCATCGCCCATGAAAATATCTAAAAAATGAGACCCCCAACTTTTTACGGTTTTCCCAGACAAGTGAGCATTTGGCGGGCATCACCGACGAGACAATTGCCAAAAAGAACAATACAAGACACCCCTTTAAGAATTGCAATGTTTTTTGTTGATGGAATAACGTCCCAAAAAACATCAAGGTGATCCCAGCCACTTGAGGGGAAACCGACGCAAAACGGTGGATATCGGGATTCCATAAAAAATTTTTTTTCTTCTTAAAAGTGTTTCAATAAATTAAACCCAAAAAGGTGATAAAATTTAAAAAACAACTTTTTTCCCCTAAAATACCAGCTTGGGAATGATTTCCCCTGAAACCTGCATCCTTGATATAATGAAAATGTTTCTTTCGATAGCCGATTATTTTCTTCTGTTCGCCTAACAATCGCATCCGGTTTCAGGCTTTTTGGCCCCTCATCATTTCGGGAGTCAAACCGGGTCAGAAGACCTAGCGAAAGAGTTACAACATTAAAAAACATCATCGATTCTATATCACCTATAATGCCGGAAAGAGAATTTTAAACCCGGCGGTACCAGTGAAAAAACACTCCGAAAGTCTCCCATCGATAGAAGGAAAGTTTCTCGGTAGGAGTAATACCCTGACTAAATCGGGGAAAATGAAAATAATAACGCCATGTGTGAAGTGGAATAAAATAGAAAATTTCAGTTTTGGTCTTCTTCACAAAGTGATTAATAAATTGAACAAGAATGTAGATACAGGTGAAAAAATTTTTCTATAATACGCAGAACGTTGAATGATTCACCTGAAAATCCATGCATACCTCATATGATGACTTGAATGCAAATGTTTCTTTCTGATAAGCTCGATTATGTTCAATTTATGTCGTGTTCGCCTAACAATCCGCATACCGGTTTCAGGCTTTTTTGGCCCTCATCAGTACGGAGTAGTCAACCAGCCAGGGGTCAGAAGAGCCCTGGCTGAAGCGAGACACAACATTAATAAAACATCATCGATTCTATGTGAAGAAGACCAAAACTGAAATTTTCTATTTTATTCCACTTCACACATGGCGTTTATTTATTTTTCATTTTTCATGATTTGCTAGTCGAGCATATTGCCACTCCTACTGAGAAGGAATCTTTCATATAGAAACCTATCGAGGTGGGAGACTTTCGGAGTGTTTCTTTTTGTCACTAGGTACCGCCAGTTAAGTCTCTTTGCCGGCGTACCTATAGGTGATATAGAATCGATGATGTTTTATTAATGTGTGTCTGTTTCAGCCAGGCTCTTCTGACCCTGGCTGGTTGACTACCGTACTGATGAGGGCCAAAAGCCTGAAACCGGTATGCGGATTGTTAGGCGAACACGACATATGAACATAATCGAGCTTATCAGAAAGAAACATTTGCATTCAATGTCCATCTATATGGAGGTATTCATGATTTTCAGGTGAATATCATTCAACGTTCTGGGTATTAGCTAGGAAAATAGTTGCTTTTCACCTGTGATCACCATTCTTGGTTCAATTTATTGAATCACTTTTGGAAGAAGACCAAAACTGAAATTTTCTATTTTATTCCACTTCACACATGGCGTTTATTTATTTTTCATTTTCATGATTTGCTAGTCGAGCATATTGCCACCCTACTGAGAAGGAATCTTCATATAGCCATCGAGGTGGGAGACTTTCGGTGTTCTTTGTCACTAGGTACCGCCAGTTAAAAGTTCTTTGCCGGCGTACCTATAGGTGATATAGAATCGATGATGTTTTATTAATGTTGTGTCTCCAGCCGGGCTCTTCTGACCCCTGGCTGTTGACTACCCGTACTGATGAGGGCCAAAAGCCTGAAACCGGTATGCGGATTGTTAGGCGAACACGACATAAATTGAACATAATCGAGCTTATCAGAAAGAAACATTTGCATTCAATGTCCATCTATATGGAGGTATGCATGGATTTTCAGTGAATATCATTCAACGTTCTGCGTGGTATTAGCTAGGAAAATAGTTGTTTTTCACCCGTGATCTACCATTCTTGGTTCAATTTATTGAATCACTTTGTGAAGAAGACCAAAACTGAAATTTTCTATTTTATTCCACTTCACACATGGCGTTTATTTATTTTCATTTTCATGATTTGCTAGTCGAGCATATTGCCACTCCTACTGAGAAGGAATCTTTCATATAGAAACCTATCGAGGTGGAGACTTCGGAGTGTTTCTTTCACTAGGTACCGCCAGTTAAAGTTCTCTTTGCCGGCGTACCTATAGGTGATATAGAATCGATGATGTTTTATTAATGTTGTGTCTCGTTTCAGCCAGGGCTCTTCTGACCCCTGGCTGGTTGACTACCGTACTGATGAGGGCCAAAAGCCTGAAACCGGTATGGATTGTTAGGCGAACACGACATAAATTGAAATAATCGAGCTTATCAGAAAGAAACATTTGCATTCAATGTCCATCTATATGGAGGTATGCATGGATTTTCAGGTGAATATCATTCAACGTTCTGCGTGGTATTAGCTAGGAAAATAGTTGTTTTTCACCTGTGATCTACCATTCTTGGTTCAATTTATTGAATCACTTTGTGAAGAAGACCAAAACTGAAATTTTCTATTTTATTCCACTTCACACATGGCGTTTATTTATTTTTCATTTTTCATGATTTGCTAGTCGAGCATATTGCACTCCTACTGAGAAGGAATTTTTCATATAGAAACCTATCGAGGTGGGAGACTTTCGAGTGTTTCTTTTGTCACCAGGTACCGCCAGTTAAAAGTTCTCTTTGCCGGCGTACCTATAGGTGATATAGAATCGATGATGTTTTATTAATGTTGTAGTCTCGCTTCAGCCAGGGCCTTCTGACCCCTGGCTGGTTGACTACTCCGTACTGATGAGGGCCAATAAAGCCTGAAACCGGTATGCGGATTGTTAGGCGAACACGACATAAATTGAACATAATCGAGCTTATCAGAAAGAAACATTTGCATTCAATGTCCATCTATATGGAGGTATGCATGGATTTTCAGGTGAATATCATTCAACGTTCTGCGTGGTATTAGCTAGGAAAATAGTAGTTTTTCACCTGTGATCTACCATTCTTGGTTCAATTTATTGAATCACTTTGTGAAGAAGACCAAAACTGAAATTTTCTATTTTATTCCACTTCACACATGGCGTTTATTTATTTTTCATTTTTTAAAGAAGCACGGCTGATGAAACACTTAGAACCATAGGAAAATCTTCAAAACATCATTCCCCGAAGGAGTATAAGGCCGCCATCATGAAATTCACTACCAAGTAAAGTGACGTATTCTAGTCCACATGGTCACCAACAGGACAAACAACCTACAAGAGCACAGGATAGATAGCGGTCAAGCCCATATAATTTTACAATCACCAAAATGATCCCCGTTTGCCGCACAATAGAAGGTAGAAAATGTTGTAGAAAAGTAACCAAAGATGGGGTTCTCGAATAATCATTGAGTTCATGGTCCGCCCCGGTGGTATTGATTTCTGAAAAAGGTAGATCTACAAGATTCTGTGACGATTATAGGGAAATCAATGACGTCACGAAGGACAGCTACCCGTTACCCCAATTCTGATCACATTAGCACGCTCACAGTAGTTTTCAACGCCGGACCTGAAGAGCGGATACTGGCAAGTGGACATACACGAAAGCGTTAGAAAAAAGACTACGTGAACTACCGGTAGCGGACAGTATCAGTTTATCGTTATGCCTCTTGGTATTTGTAATGCCTCGGTGACCTTCGAAAGATTGATGGAGTTGATATTGCGTGGACTTATTTGGAAAACCTGCCGGTGTATCTGGATTATGTCACATTCATAGAAAGATATTTCGAAGAATATCTGGCCAACCTGCGTGAAGTTTTCGGACGATCAAGGAATGCCAACCTCAACCTGAATCTTCAGAAGAGTTAACTTTTCCAAAAACGAACCAATCGAAAATGCAGGCTATTCAAGACTGGCACAAAGTGAGGAGACTTCAGTAATAGTTCAATTTCATCCACTTTATTTCTCAAAGTTTGGAAGTTTGAGTATATTCTAGTGAGTTTGTATTTAGAGATTTACATGAAGTACAAGAGCATTTGCTCCTTCAATCATGTTTTTCGCACTATTCCTGCAAGGAAAATTTATATTGATGCTTTTCTCCCATGATCTCTCCTCTGTTTCGGATCAATAGATCGTCCTCACTTTCATTTATGATGAATCTTCCAGTTGTTCAGATTCTCTTCTCATTTCCTTCAGATAGAGTGCAGTATAAGTTCTGTTATTTGTATTTCTTTGAATCTTGCCGTTGGGTTCTATTTGTCAACAAGCTCCGAATATTTTCCCAGTATTCTGTTGTCTTCCTCGCACATATCATTCAGATTAAGGTACAGAGTAAGGTCTAAGACTTTCCTATCCTTCCTCATTTCTGAAAATATCTATTAATATCTTCTCAACGCAAATCCACTTATAGTCTAAGAGCCGGTGGGAGGTCGACCTTCACCGATCTGATATCTCGATGAGACATATTTTTTATCAAATATAATTTATAAACAAATATGCCTATGATAACTTGCCTATCAAAAAGTGTGCATAGCTATTTTTAATTGAAATAATTTTAATCAATTTTCTTTCATCACCTTCACTCGTTTGATAACCGAATGAGTTTCACCTCAACTGATAGTTTTTAACACACAGAATATGCCTAGATAGTGTAACGAACCTAGGCCGGGTTTGAATTGGATTTCAAAGACGGCGTCCTACGTGTCAACGGAGAAGAGCTGGTGCTTCATGGGAGAAGTGAGGGGTTGATCCGTGTGTTGTTGGCTGAAGATGTAAGCGTACCTGAGAGGGCTGAAACCATTCTGGAGGCTCGCCTGGACGGGAGTACGAGCTGTGGAAACGTGGTGATGTTTGAGCCCAAACTTCATGATGAGAAAATTGGACGAGGGATTGCACTAGGGAAGACCTTGTTGCGTGCTGACAAATTTGTGCCCGTAAGGGTCATGAATGTCAATTATTTTCCAGTGACCTTGAAGAAAGGAACAATATTGGGGCACTGCTCGTCAGTTTCAGTGATCCGGAGTGTACGATTAGCCAACCCAACAACTTGCCCACAGAACTAGAAAAATTAGTTGCCATCTCTTCCAAAGATATAAAACCAGCTCAACAGCCCAAACTAAGAGATTTAGTCAAAAAGTACCAAGACATCTTCGATACCGGACAAGGAAAAGGGGGTCGAACTAATGTGGTCCAGCACAAGATTGATACTGGGGGTACCCGACCGATCCGGCAATCAGCAAGAAGACTTCCTCTTGCCAAGAAGGAAGAGGCTGACAAAATAGTCAGCGATATGGGAAAAGAAGGAGTTATCGAACCATCTGACAGTCCTTGGTCCTCCCAGTCGTACTGGTGAAGAAAAAGGATGGATCGACACGCTTTTGTGTAGACTATCGCCAACTTAATAATGTCACGAAGAAGGACAGTTACCCTCTCCCGAGAATAGATGACACCCTAGACACGTTAGCTGGTTCCACGATTTTCTCGACCCTTGATCTGAAGAGTGGATACTGGCAAGTAGAACTCGCTCAGGAAGATCGAGAAAGACTGCTTTACCATCGGCTCAGGATTGTGGCAGTTCACCGTTATGCCATTCTGGCTCTGTAATGCTCCCGCCACATTCGAAAGATTGATGGAGACAGTGCTGAAAGGACTCTCATGGAACACGTGTCTAGTGTATCTCGACGACATAATTGTGGTCGGCAGATCGTTTGAGGACCACGTGAAAAACTTGGAGGAAGTATTCCTGCGACTGAGGAACTCCGGATTGAAGCTGAGCCCTAAGAAATGCCATCTGTTCCAAAAAGAAGTACGATACCTCGGCCACGTTGTCTCTGGAGAAGGAGTAGCAGTGGATGACCAGAAGATCAAAGCTGTTAAGGATTGGCCCATCCCAAAAGACATTCACCAACTTCGAAGTTTCCTTGGTTTATGCACATACTATCGCCGATATGTGCTGGGATTCGCCAACATCGCTAAACCACTGACCAGGCTCACGGAAGGCCAAACAAAGTTCCAGTGGTCCGAAGAATGTCAAGATTCATTCAGGAAGCTGAAAGGAGCTTTGATCCACGCACCTATACTGAGCTATCCCCTACCCCAAAGTGAAATTCATTTTGGATACGGACGCCAGCAACGTGGACTTGAGCTGCCCCTATCTCAGATCCAGGAGGGACAGGAGAAGGTCATTGGTTATTTCAGCAAGACGCTTAGCAAACCAGAGCGCAATTACTGTGTCACCAGGCGAGAGCTGTTAGCTGTTGTAAAGGGAGTGGAACACTTCTACAAGTACGTGTATGGAAGAAGATTCTTGTTGAGAACTGACCATGCAGCTCTCAAATGGCTCTTACAGTTCAAAAATCCTGAGGGTCAAGTAGCACGTTGGGATCGAGAGACTCCAAGAATTCGATTTCGAGATCGAACATCGAGCCGGAACTAGCCATAAGAATGCAGATGCCTTGTCGCGAAGACCATGTCCAGATGATTGCCACATTGCCGACGAGCAGAAGAGAAAGAAGCAACACTTTGTAGAACCGCGGCAATGGATGACAACTGGAATGACAGCAAGATCCAGAAAGACCAAGAGAGAGACCCCGACCTTGGCTTAGTCGTCAGGTGGAAGAAGGGCAATCGAAGACCATCATGGCAGGAAGTCGCAGGTTACTCGCCGGCTGTTGAGTCCTATTGGGCACAATGGAACTCTCTTATTCTGGACAATGAAACGTGTGTTGGAGGCCGATATTGGTGGGGAAGACAGACGCCAAATAATTGTTCCCAGGAACAGAAGAGAGGAAGTGCTGCGGGAAATCCATGATGGAGTCGCCGAAGGACATCTGGGAGTGACGAAGACCCTGCAGAAAGTGAGGCAACGGTTTTACTGGGCCAATTGTCAAGCTGACGTCCAGGACTGGTGCAGGAAGTGCGCTGTATGCGCTGCTAGCAATGGACCTCGAATACGACCCTAAGCCCCGATGCGTCAGTACAACGTAGGCAGCCCGTTCGAGAGAATCGCCATTGACATCGCCGGCCCGTTTCCCGTATCCGACCACGGGAATAAATACATCCTTGTGGCAATGGACTACTTCAGTAAGTGGGCGGAAGCCTATGCCTTGCCCAACCAGGAAGCCATCACCGTCGCCGACGTCTTGGTGAAAGAATGGATATGTCGATTCGGTATTCCAATGGAGCTGCACTCGATCAAGGCAGAAATTTCGAATCCAACCTTTCCAAGAAATATGTCTACTGCTGAACATCCGCAAGACAAGAACCACGGCCCTACATCCGCAGTCCGATGGAATGGTGGAACGGATGAACAGGACGATCAACCGCCACTTGTCCAAGGTTGTCTCTGACCATCAAAGAGACTGGGACCAGTATCTTCATTTGTTCCTGATGGCCTATCGATCCGCAGTACACGAGTCAACCGGTCAAACTCCTGCTAGTATTATAATGGGCCGAGAACTGCGACTGCCTTGTGACCTGAAGTTTGGGATACCGCCAGGACAAGACACTGCGGGAGAGGACTACGTCAGCAAACTTCGGCAGAGAATGGACGACATCCACGAACGAGTCCGGTTGAACATCCAGAGTGCCAGCGATAAAATGAAGAAGACCTATGACATCAAGGCCGACGCTGGAGGATTTAAGGTTGATGACCTGGTTTGGCTGTACAACCCCAAACGTCGTCGTGGACTATCACCAAAGTTGCGGAACTCGTGGGAAGGCCCGTATAAAATCGTGAAAAGGATAAACGACCTTGTGTACCGAATCCATAAGCCACCCCGAGGGAAACCAAGGGTCGTCCATTTCAACCGGTTGGCCCCTTACGCTGGAAACCATGACCAAGTTCGCATCCTCAAGCCACCGGAGGATGATATGACGTTCGAGAAGTTTATGTCCTTGTATTCAAACGGGCAGAAAGTTCTACATGGGGTTACTAGAGAGGAGTCACGAGACCTTTTCGAGGTGCCTGCTGACTACGCACTAGCGCACTGTGTGGCAGAAGATCTTCGAATGTCCAGGGGCATCGCCGTAGTGTTCTCCAAGAAATTTGGTCAACTCCAAACACTGCGGGAGCAGAATCCAGAAGTTGGTGGGGTGCTACAGTTGAAGAAAGGCCAGAGAAACATCTACTACCTAGTTACCAAGAGGCATTCCCAAGATAAACCGTCCTATGAAGATGTCTGGAAGAGTCTCACCAAACTAAGAGATACTATGGTGGACCAGAATCTGGCGGATCTAGCAACTCCAAAACTATCCTGTGGTATTGATGGGTTGGACTGGAGAGTCATAAGAAGTATGCTGGAGGCGATATTCGGATCCAGCGGCATCAGGATTTTGGTTTGCTGTAACCCTCTTCCACGACCGATCATGAAGACCGTGGAGTGTTACTTCCATCGAACTTCACGGTGCAGATATGGGGAATCATGCAGATATCGTCACACTCCAAGGATGAAATTTCGGGACGAAATGTCTTTAAGAAGGGGGCAATGTAACGAACCTAGGCCGGACCTGTCGCCTCACACGTTGCCATCGACAGCGATGAGATCATCCCCGGAGATATTCGAGAACCATCCAGTCGCTCTTCCGCGGAAAACAACGGTCAATATTGGAAACAATTGGAACATGCCGTCGCCAACCGTCCGAATTCGAAACATCGAGAATGCTGTATCGGAGATAAATAGACAGCCCTCAAGAGGGAGTGGACAGTCTGAACGAGCCCATACGATCGAGCTATTCAGTGGCGTAGTAATATAAATTAAGTTGTAGATTAAGTGTTAAATAAATTAAATAAACCAAGTTAAGTTTATTTACGTTACAATAGGCTTGCCTACTCATTTCTGCGCATGGCTACCTGGCAAGCAGATGTGAACAGGTAAGTCAATATAGGTAACTACACCTATCTGTTAACCAATCGAAATTGATATCATAGGTAAGATAATTCAATTACAAAACCAATCGTATAGGCTTATTATAATATTATTGCCAAACTATAAAGTTTTAGAATTTTAGGTATTTGATAGGTGCGAGAGAGAAAGTAGAGCGTCCGAGGTCCGTGTGATAGAACAGGACACAACATAGCAGCTGCACGTTACCTGACCGTTGAATGTATCCGAGTGCGCATGCTCGTGTACATGTGAGTGACAGTGACAGCATTCATTTACACTCGACAGTAATTTTGAACTCTAATTTATTATAACTCTAATTTCGATCACAATTCTTGTATTATTTCACACATATATACTTACAGCTATGAAATAATCAAAAATAAGTAATTTAATGTATTAATGAATAAAAAAAAATTCAACAATTTTTTTTATTTTAAAGCTGAATTATAAAATTTAGAAATTATAAAAAAATATATATTTTTTATTTAAAATTAAATAAAGAATAATTTATTTATTATTTAAAATCAAATAAATGCCGTAAAGCGGGAAAGAATGAGTGTTACTTTCAAAATTTCAGTATAATAAATTAAAAAATCATCAATATAGAAAAATAAAACTTAATACATTTATGTTGTTAAAATCGTTTATTACAAAGCATATAAATGAGTTCAAAATTACTGTCGAGTGTAAATAAATGCCATGTCACTCACATGTACACGAGCATGCGCACTCGGATACATTCAACGGTCAGGTAGCGTGCAGCTGCTATGTTGTGTCCTGTTCTATCACACGGACCTCGGACGCTCTACTTTTTCTCTCTCGCACCTATCAAATAGCTGGAATTCTAAAACTTTATAGCTTGGCAATAATATTTTATGTACGATTTTTTGCAGGCAAGCCTATACGATTGGTTTTGTAATTAAATTATCTTTCCTATGATATCAATTTCGATTGGTTAACAGATCGGTGTTTACCACATCTGCTTGCCAGGTAGCCATGCGCAGAAATAAGTAGGCAAGCCTACCTAGGCATATTCTGTGTGTTAAAAACTATCAGTTGAGGTGAAACTCATTTGGTTATCAAAAGAGTGAAGGTGATGAAAGAAAATTGATTAAAATTAATTCAATTAAAAATAGGTATGAACACTTTTCGATAGGCAAGTTATCATGGGCATATTTGTTTATAAATTATATTTGATAAAAAATATGTCTCATCGAGTTATCAGATCGGTGAAGGTCGACCTCCCACGGTCTCCTCTACTATTACAAGAGAGAATGAAAAATATCCAATAGTATTATTTGGTAACTGATTTTTGTCTATACTTATATAAACAATTTTGAGCTCAAAAATGTTTATTTAAGTATTTGTTGGCCTTACTTCCAAGTATACTTTCACCTCACCTATAATTATGATCTATACTTCTGGTAAAAATATTATTGAGAAAAATTAAGCAACGCATGAGCTTTGATTTATCAAGATCTTACAAGAATAATACTCTGAAGTGAATTTTCCCATATTGTCGTGTAGATATTTTGCAATATTCCTGGGTAAATTTTTCATAACGGGACAATCGCATATCCGAGGCGATTTCTAGTGAACTATTAGGCATATAAGCATAAATCAAATACCTAAATGAATCCCAAATGGGTATATGAATGGCACAATCATAAAGGTCTGAATTGTATGTGAATATTTCTCAGAATGTATATATCTATGTGTGATCGAAATCGTCATTCCGGCAAGTGTACAAAACTCAATTTATAATTTTCGAAAAGTATTTTTCTATAGTTTATTGACTTTGAAGTTATTAAAATCATGATTGAAATAATTTTTAAAGTATCCACTACCCATATATAGCAGATTATTTCCGATCAACTTCCAATATATTATGGAATAGTTAATAGTTTTATGTCCAGACAATGATCCATCATTCCGGAAACCCAACAAACCCTTTGAAATAGTTGGCGCCTATGAACCTCATATGCGTAATATCTAAAATTATTTTTAATTAATAAGACGGATTATGTTCTCTTATTCCTTATCGATTCGGTAACGTATGTTTATAATACGGTTCTTTTTTTCGAGCATTTTTTTATCAAATACTAGATATTTCTGGTAGTGATAAACATAACATCATAGTTTTATGTTGGTCGGTTGATTAACCAGGTAACTAGGTATAATTTGGTCAGATTTCATCATTTCAGAAACCCTTTCTTAGATGCAACACTTTTTCCGAAATTATGGTTTTGTTTCCGGAATGATGTTTATTTTCTTGAAGGTTATTTAAAGACGGTTTGGCCCCCATATTCAGAATAACATGGAGAAACAGATATTTATAGATTTGAAGCAAGAATTCAAGAACGTTCATAACAAAGAGAATTCGATATATTGCCATCCTGTCAATCGGGATTTAGAGCTGACCATAGTTGTACAACGGCCCTGTTGAAAGTTGTCGATGATGTGCATATCTCTATTGACAATAACAAACTCTGTCTCTTAGTATTGCTTGACTACTCGAAAGCATTCGACCGCATTAATCACAAACTAGTTATAGCTATTCTTAGTTACCTAGGGTTTTCCTCGGATGCCACATCACTCCTCCAAAGTTACCTCCATAACCGATCTCATTGTGTTATACTTAATAATGAAAAGTCAAACTCACTCATTCTAAAAAATGGTGTTCCTCAGGGATCAATATTGGGCCCTCTTCTCTTCGTCCTCTATACCTCCCAATTTTCAAAGTCTTTACGTTATACTTCAATGCATTGTTACGCAGACGATACACAATTGTATTTAGAATTCGAAGAAGACTATCTCAACCATGCACTCGAACAAATGAATCAGGATTTGAATTCTTTAATAACGACCTCTAATAAATACTGTCTCACTGTTAATGCGTCTAAATCTTATGTCATGATTTTTGGAAGAACAGCAGCGAGAAACCGTTGCAAGAATTTAGTTAATGTGCCGTAGATGGTGTCCAATTACCCAGAAAAACTCATGCTATGTGATGCATTAGTACTTTCACATGCTAATTACGCAGACGTAGTTTATTACCCGGGACTACTGAAATCAGACAGAATGCGGCTACAAAAACTTCAAAATTCTTGCATCAGACTCATCACAGGCACAAGAAGGCGGGAACATGTTTCACAGCATCTTAAAAAACTTGGTTGGCTCAATATGGAGGCCAGGTGCATACTCCATTCCGCTTCGATCTTCCACAAAATCATTACAACTGGGAAGCCACCTTACCTATTCAGAAAGTTATCTTTCAGAACAGATATACACAATCTGAACTTGAGATTTCGGAATAACCTGACAGCGCCTAAACATAGAACTTCTTTCTTCCGTGGCTCCTTCTCGTATCAGATTGTTCGCTTATACAACCGGTTACCGACTGAATTCAAATCATTTTCACTCAATACGTTCAAAAAAAAGCTGAAACAATATTTAATCGAAAACAGCTTCCCGTATATTGAAATATGATATAAAACGAACTTGAATTGGCACACCCCTGTTTTCAACTTCTATGAATATTTTCGTTTTGATTTCCTGCAATATTTTATTTTATATATAGTTTTTCCTATATTTTTGTTCTTTTTTTATTATTATTGTTTTTTTTTTATTTTTGTAATGAATATTTTTAAATTAAGCATGATCATGAATATATTTTGATGGTTGGATGGAAGAGCAAGCTCTGCAATGATGTTTCATGCGCAGATATTGAATCCTGCCTTTTGTTAGGTTCTATGTACAGAGTATGTAACCTTTCAATAAAAGCATTTATTATTATTATTATTATTAAACAAGGAATAAACCAAAACAAGTTAGCATGAAAACAATTGAGAAATATAGTGCGAAAATGACTAAATAACAGTTACAAGAAAAACGAAGGACCGGAAAATATATAGAAAAATTAAAGATACCGGTATTTTAAAACATTTAGAGATGCGTAGCGAAATTTATAAAAGGAACCAGAGGAAACAGTGGTAGGAAGCTGGTCAAAAATACAGACGTAACAAAAAATTACTACTCAGGACTTCATGGAAAATAATACATTTGCACATTCAAAACTGCGATAACGTGCCTGAGGAATATAAAATTCGAAATAATCTGAAACGGTAAACTTGCCTACTGAAATTCCTGTAACATTTCAAACTCAGAGTTCTAAAAAACAAGCAGGTCTTAAGGTTAAAAATTTTATAAGGAGGGAAAAAAGAGAAATATTAAAAATTGTAACCCTGCAGAGCCACAAAGATAAATCAACAAGGTCAGTTTGAGCATCTCCAAATACAAAGATTAACGGAATTACAGAAGAGATTAATAAACCTCAAGAAGTTAAGAAACGATTAGGGTGAAGTCATATGTACCCAGTTATCTAAAAATATACAATCACAGATAGATATAATGAAAAGGAAGTGGCATGAATGCTAGTAACATAATTGAGGAATATGAGATCATTTGGCGGGTACAAAAAAATTTTCGTACAAAATGCATAGGAAGCACATTAGTAATTTGCGTTTGAGTGAAAATGAGAGAGAAAAAGCAATATCGAAATCGCCCAGAAAATTCTTAAATCAGTTCAGGAGTTTCTGGAAAAAAACTCACGGGTATGCCCAGAAAAAAAGACCACCCCAATAACTAACTTAGGGCTCTTTTCAAATATCTATCAGATGTAGTTCAATGTTCAGCGTGGCCTCAGCCGGGAGAGTAGTTGTTTTCTGTTAGATATACAATAAATATAAGTTCTTTTTTATGTTGGATTTTTCAATTCAATGAAAAATATTTCTATTCAATATTCAATTTCCCTTTTTAATATTTTGGTAATACGTCATTTCGGAAACATAACGTCATTTCGAAAACTGTAACATTCTATTCCAATAACTATGAAATGAAGTGATATAAAGCCCTAAATGGTGATAATAATAATCAACTGTGCTTATATTCCAACCATAGACAATTCAAACTGAATTTGACAATCTAAATATGGTTTAAATTTGAATTGAAAACTCAGCTTTTTGAATGTCTAATCTAGGGTCTGTAAATGCGTTTATTACTCACAACCACGAAACAACTCGCCATGTTACGTTTTGTTCGCAAATCCTTCACCATTCATTTCAAATCGTGATACTTTCATTGCAGTAATTTTGAGTAGATTTTAAACCGTTTCTGGAATGACGATTTCTGTGATACTAACAAATAAAATATATTCTAAATCTCCAACCATTGGATATCTTTCGCAGCCGCTCGATATATATTCCTATGGAATATGGACTTATTTAAAAAATAAAAAAAATTAGCGATAAACGAATTTAGATTTTTAACTTTTAATTTTCAGTAATTGTCACGTTATAAAATTATTGTTTAGACATATTACAAAAACTAACGACGTAAAAGTCGTAAATATCAATGCTGGTCCGTCCTCTTTCCAAATCTCTCAAATATGCCCAATAACCTACTATGATAACAAAATCGTTCCCGATCTCGTACACCCTGTATCCATGCACATACATAATTGCAATGACTTCTTCCCAACAACCAACCAACCAACCAACCCTCCATCATCCGTCCGAATTTCTAGATTACCCAACACGCCAAAATATCCTTTGTTCTTCTGTCCAATCTTTTCAGATGAGCAGTAGTCGGTGATGATGTTTAGAGGCATCTCGTTGAATCGAATTTACGTCTGACAGCACACCTCTATGGCAACCTTTCACCTCCGAAGATCACCTAGGTGACTACACAATGAGTCTCACACCCCAAGTCGCAATTATGCTCCGAGTCCCATTGGCATCCCTTGAATTTTTTGCGAGGTGCGGTGATAATTGAACGTTTTATTGACTGAAAATGGACTTTTGTTAGAGAAAAATTTCCCCTAGTTTATATGGGTTATTCGTGAAATCAATGAGCAACGAGTTCAATATTTCCGAAATCAATGTAAAAAATTTAAATAACTAGCTTATGCTCGTGGCTTTGTACGTGTGGAAGGCCATACTATTTTTTACTATTTTTTTATTCGATGCAAAAAAATTGCGAAATACAATTTTGAGTAATATGAAGCAATGCTATCATTTCTCGTTTCTGAACGTAAATCAATTGAATACTGAATACTGTTTTACAACAAAACTTCTTTCAGTTTAACAATGAATATTTTTCACAAAATTCTGGCCTAGCTATGGGTAGTAACTTGTCCCCCCTTCTAGCAGAGATTTTCATGTCTGATTTAGAACATAACCTCAAACTCTTTCCTTTATTTAACAAAATATGTTTTTGGTACAGATATGTGGATGATTGCATTGTTCTTTTTAATGGGAATCTTCAAGAAGTAAATCTGTTGTTAGAATTTTTAAATTCCTTACACCCTGCGATACAATTTACAATGGAAATAGCAAAAAAGAATTCTCTCCCTTTTTTAGATTTATTGTTGAACATTAACGATTCTAAATTTGATATTTCGATTCATAGGAAACCTACTCATACAGATACAATAATTCCCTTTTTTTCTTGCCACCCCAATTCCCATAAATTCGCAGCGTTCAACTCTCTTTGCCATATACTATTTAATATCCCTCTGTCCCCTGAAAGTTTCAATATTGAATGGAATATTATTAAACAAATAGGTCACAACAATGGTTTTCCCCCTTACTTAATCAACAGAATTCGCGATAAACATCTAATCAAATCCCTCAATCGCAGTTTAGTTCCGATTGAAAAAACCAATAAATATTGCTCTATTCCTTATTTAGACAAAGTTTCTCTTGATATCTTGAACATCTTCAGACGTTTCGGTCGGTATCAATTTCTCCTTTTACATCACGGATCCGATTTCCAAAATGTTAGTTAATACTAAAGCTAAAGTACGTCTCTCCCACAAATCAGGAGTCTACAGAATTTCATGTTCACAGACTGATTGTGTTGCCCAATATGTCGGTCAGAGTGGTAGAAAAATAAAAACAAGAGTTGGTGAACATGTTAAACTGATTGAGAGTTCTAGAAATCCACACATAGATGATTATAATACAAAAAGTTCATTTGCTAACCATATTCTTAATCACAACCACAGCTTTGATATTGATACTGATTTAGATATTTTACATGTTTGCCAAAAGGGTTTTTTACTTAATTTCCTTGAAATATTTGAGATCAATGCTGTCATAAACAATCCGAGCGTCGTTTCCTTAAATGAACAAGTACAATTTGATTGTCGAAAAATTTTTTATTCCCTTACATTTCTTTTGAACTTCTTCCTGCCTTGATCTCCGATAAACCGATTGTTCTATGTCATAGTAGATCTGTTCTTTTGGACAGGTGTTATTCCGGTTAGCTCTGTGGTGTGGTATTCCTTTCTTTAGTACAGGTTACACTTCATGGTGTTCGTTGGAATAACTAGTCTGTCACATACGCACTGTTCTTTATTTTGATACATAATTGTTCTACTCTTAGATATATATATATATATATATATATATATATATATATATGTATTTGCAAATATGGATAGGTGACATCTGAGCTCTTTGCATGGTATATTAATTGCTTTGGTTGGATTTACATCTAGTTCATCTTTGTTCCGTGCATGGAGTTCTCCTGTCGCCGCTCCATGGTTTGGTTTTGACAATTCAGTTTGCCAGATGGATGGCTCTTTGGGTGCTGTCAATCACCAGTCATTGCTACCATTGTTTTCACGGTCCTCATGTCGTCTTGGTATTTTGCATCGGCTAATGTATTTAGCCCCCCTAAATTTAAAAATGGGACACAGCCCTCAAAGGCGAATTCTCAAGTTTTCATTTGGTCTAAATTATGATCTCTGGACTTAAAATAATTTTAATCTTTAACCTATAAAATATTTTTTTTTCATCTCCATGTTAGTAGCACTTGTTGTATCACACTACCTATGGATTTGAGTCTTTGTTCTTCTTTTATTGTAGAAATTTCATTCTCCGCTGATGATGAACTTATAGAGATTCGAATTATGTATACCTAATCGATGGTTTTTAACCTTCCGCCATCTGTTAACTAATCGATTGTTAATATTATATTGTGGAGACGACTTCGAGTTTTTCTACTTCATAAAATCTATATTATTGCACAGGAAATTTCAAGAACATTTTTCTTCCCTCAATTCTCTTATTTCCTATAGCTGATTTCAGGTGAGTAGGTTTGTTATTTATGGTTGCCTTCGAACAGTTGGGCAAAATAAATTGTTATCCCAATTCTCGAATACCATTTTACCTTTTTATACACGCTTTATTAGCTTCACATAGTAGTAGTATATATAAATGTATGTAACGGAATGTTTGAAATTAATTTTCACGCACTTCCAGACGTCCGAATCATCTGAAACTTTGCCCACGTTTCGAGAACCGATGACAATACAATAAACATTGAATCAGTGGATCGTCAAGAATTTGTACAATACAAAAAACACATGTATATAATCACAAAACCAAATAAATAATATGAAAAAGTAAAGCAACGAGTGTCTATCACTTAAGTTCGAGTTCTTTCATGCTCAGATCAAGGTACTCTTTCATCGCATAAAAACTGTTTTTCAGTAAAAAAGGTTTAATTTTATCTTTAAAGTGATTAACACCCTTCACTTGAAGATATCTTATTATACAGGTGCAGATTGAAAGATTTTTTTCTGTAGTCTGAACTTGGGTGTTATAATTGAGAATTGTGAGAGGAGTAATGATGGATTTCAGATTGAATCATATTATTGTTCCTACCTCTAGGAATTTCCAGTAGATATGAATAAATAAATGAAGTAGGAAGTGGCATGATTATAAACTAACAAAGAGAGAACGACTCTTATTAGCCTTTTTTTTAACATAAAAGCCTCATGAGAGTGGCACGAGCCACCCCATAGTAAAATACCATATGACAAATGACTATGGAATAATCCAAAATAACATGAGTTGAGTAACTCGATATGAGGTACCCAGTTTGATCTATCGTTTGATTGCACGACAAGTAATTTGACCTGAGTGACATTAGAATTAGAAGAAACAAGAACAGACTGATTTTTTTCTATATTAATTTTGAGTTAATTGGATGAATGTTGTATCATCATAAAAAAAAACAGTCTTTGTCGGGAAAGTATACTGATATAGATCGTTAAATATATATATATATATATATATATATATATATATATATATATTTATATATATATATATATGTATATATATATATATATATATATATATAGGGGTAAGCAGCAATTAAAAAGTAAACTCTTTTAAGATTTATCCAAGCTTTCGGAAATGTTTATTTGCATCATCAGGGACTACAATAGAGGAAAAAAAATAATTTCTCATAAAAGTGACTGCAGATTGCATCCTGAAAGATGTGCTCTGGCATAAATTTGACCACTTACGATTCAGTGCTAGCACTTTCACATACATCTAAGAGAACATTTTCAGAAATGGCTTTCATTTCCCAAGAAAACAATTGTATACATAAAAAAACAAATATTAACCATTTGAGTGAGATCTACTCTAATTCATTGTATTAAGATATCAATCGAAATTGACAACAATGTAATATCAAATAATAGTTCTTTTCAACATTACCGCCACCTGGCAATATCAGTTGGTACTAATCTAACAGTTGGCACCACTGTAACTATTTCCAAGTGAAACCCGTCAGGTGCCGTTGGCTTAAATACAATTGCGGGATTTATTCCTAACCTGTCAGTTTCACTCGTCATACCACATGGAGTACACATTTATATTTATATAATTTTAAGTGATGCTAATGTGGTTGTAGTAACTTTGAACTCCATTTTATTCTTTGATTTACTTTCTTCTCTTGTATTATTATACTATTGATGAATATTTTTAACATAATTGAAACCAACTTCGATGGAGTTGTAAGTAGCATGAAGTTTCGCACTTGAATATGTATAACTATTGTTTTTTTTTTCATCTATTGTAGTCTCCCTGACGAAAGTTCGGGTGAACTTTAAAGAGTTTACTTTTGTACCTAACTAGTCAGCAATACTTCCCACATACACGCACACACACATATATATATATATATATATATATATATATATATATATATATATATATATATATATATATATATATATATATATATATATATATATATATATATATATATATATATATAATGTTATGAAATATTGATAGATAACTTATTTTCGCTCTGTATGATATATATATATATATATATATATATATAATAATTGCTAGTTAACGTCACAGTTCCCTCGTCACGTTGCTGCCAATTGTTATCACTTTTCTTACCACGACTAAACTCAGTTGGTACGCCTCTTGTCTCATATAGACGGTTCAGGCAATTGAGCCACTTCTTCTGTCAAATCTCAATCTATTCAATGTTTATAAATACGATTGCTGATAATTGTGGAAAACAAAACGACAAAGTATCAAAAAGCAATTATTTCCTTTATTCAGGAGAACTTGAATTAACCTAGCCTACGATAGATAACTAATTCTATGGTCATTCTACAAATGTTCATGGACAATCATGAGAAACAGTCAAGGATAAATATACACAACCTCACTTTTACTTCGAAGGTTGAAAATTTCTCTAATAGTTCAAAATCAAATGAAATGAAGTTCTTCTGATGTGATATGAGTTATTAGTGAGGTTATTCAGTTCGTAATGTGCACTAGGAATAAAACTTTTTTATTTCTCACATCCATATTATCTATAAACTCATAATTTTTGTGCTCTATATTCATTTTTATATTTTGTATTTGTTTATCATTTTTTTCTAATAGACTATTCCTATGATCTGTTTTTTGTATAACTACTCCCTCAAATTCCTTATTATTTATTTGTATTCCATGACAATTATTGATGATTCTACTCTCTAGATTATTGTCTGTTCTTCTTAATTCTAATAATTTCATCTTTTCTTCTACGTTTTTAGTTATTTCACTCTCTACATTTATTATTTTTTGAGTTAGTATGTTGTTTTTCTACTTTTCTCTCAAAAGTACTTATTTCTTTCTTAACTCTTTCTTGTTTACTATTGATATCTAATTTCATGTCTTTTAGTTTTTCATCCTGCCTTTCTACATGATTATTTATAGTGGATACTTCTTGTGTTATTGCCACATAAAATTCCTCATTTTGTTGCCCTACTTTTGTCTCTAATTGTTTGTGCATTTCTAAAAATTCTTCTTTATTTTGATTAGATTTAGTTTGTATTTTGTTTTCCATTCTTCCCATATTTTCTTTCATATCTTTTATATTTTCTTTCAGATTTTCTCTCAATCTTTCTTCCATACTCGCTGTGTTTTCTTTCAACTCTTTTATATCATTTTTCAAACTTTTTTATTTCATATTTCCCATTTTTTCCTCCTTCTTTCCTCCATTCTTTCCATACTTTCTCTCATTCCATCATTTTTTTCTTTTTCTCTTCCATTCTTGCTGAATTTTCTTTTAAATTCTCTTTCATACTTTCTTTTATTTCATTTTTCAAACTTGCTGGATTTTCTTTCATTTTTTTTATTTCATCTTTTATACTTCCTATATTTTCATTCATTCTTACTGAATTTTCTTTCATATCTTTTTTCAATTCATTTTTCATACTTGCTGAATTTTCTTTTAAATCCTCTTTCATACTTTCTTTCATTTCATTTTTCATACTTGCTATGAAAGCCATCATTTTATCCAATTTACTGTCCATTTGTATATTCTCACTTTTTATTTAACTCCCTCTCACATTACTACTCTCTCCTTCTTCCTGATCACCCCTCTCTCTACCTTCTGCACCTTCTTCCAAACCAACTTTCTTACCATCTCTCAAATCCATTTTTTATTCACCAATATCTAGTCTTACACGTTGAAATGCCAATTGCTAATGTTCGCCAGTGTTACGATAAATATCAAGAAATAATATATTTCCCTTATTTGCCTTGAAATGATATATTGCCCTTACTCTGCCCTGAAATGATATATTGCCCTTACTCTGCCCCACGTTGGGCGCCAAATGTTATGAAATATTGATAGATAATTCATTTTCGCTATGTATGATATATTGTAATGATATAATAATTGCTAGCTAACGTCACAGTTCTCTCGTCACGTTGCTACCAATTGTTATCACTTTTCTTACCACGACTAAACTCAGTTGGTACGCCTCTTGTCTCATATAGCCGGTTCAGGCAATTGAGCCACTTCTTCTGTCAAATCTCAATCTATTCAATGTTTATTAATACGATTGCTGATAATTGTGGAAAACAAAACGACAAAATATCAAAAAGCAATTATTTCCTTTATTCAGGAAAACTTAAATTAACCTGGCCTACGATAGATAACTTATTCTATGGTCATCCTACAAATTTTCATGGACAATCATGAGAAACACTCAAGGATAAATATACACAACCTCACTTTTACCTTGAAGGTTGAAAATTTCTTTAATAGTTCAAAATCAAATGAAATAAAGTTCTTCTGATGTGGTATGAGTTATTAGTGAGGTTATTCAGTCCGTGATGTCGCGTGAAGTTTATACCTGACGCTGGAACTGTCGCTGTTTCAATACACACCAAGAATTTTGATCCCCTTCAATCCACTGCTCTCAGGAACTCCAATACCAAAAAGGAACCATACAAATCCAGAAATCAGCTTTGGAATATTTTTATATGGAGTACATAAAAAGGTAATGTCGTTTGCTGCTTATATTGATGAAGTTATTGAATTTTTCTTTTCCTCAAAACCAAACGTGGCGTTCTTTTTCAAATTATTTTCAATCTCTTTCCGGCTTTGTTTTTTCGTCTCCTGGATACCATCTCTCCTTTTTCCCTCGAATTTTTGAATTTGCGCACTTTAGTTGTCACATTTCCACTGTTTGGTGTTATTTATCAAAACTTTTGTCAAAACTTCTAAATAAAAATATTTTTATTTTCTTATAAACTATGTACAATATTCAGTGATACTTGTCTCTGGCACCTTTCCGTTCTTATTTTCTCACAATTTCCAATCTTACATCTGACCATACTGTTTCCTGATTGGCTATTGTCATCAAGAAGTTTGTTGTTCTCCCATTGGCTATTTTTAGTTAGATACAATTTCATATACTGTATGTTTCAAGTCTATAATTTTGTTGATCACATTTTATTCAGGATGATTTTGTAATCTGGACTTTTTTGTTGTCTTTTAAACAATTATGGGTTATAATCATTATGACAGTGTATGAAATTGATTGTATTATAGTATTTGGATATTTTTATCTATCAATATCATACAAAGGCTTCATAAAAGAAAAAGAATCTTAAAAATTTAAAACAATATTCTTAAATACTAACTAGTAAGTAATTATTATTTTTGTGGGTTTTTTATTGAAATTATTTATTTTTCCCTTTTAAATTATTTCTGGTCTTCCATAACATAAAATATATATATATATATATATATATATATATATATATATATATATATATCAAAAAAAGAATTGGGCCCGGAACTGACCCTTGAGGAACACCGGGAGTATTAACCTTACGATTAGAGAGATCACCTCTCATTTTGACAATTTGTGCCTCCTACTCCATAGTAATACAATTAATTTTTGCAATATTATGCGAAACGAGGGAAAACACTGTGGCGTAACACAATTGTAGGTTAATCGTAATGTACAACTGTACGAGTGTTTTCAAATCTCAATATTTCTTCCATGTTTTAATGAATCAATGAAATTGTGAAAACTTGTCGAGAGATTCTCAATCCTCCATCAAACGTACTCAGAGGATTTTTTATGCAAATTCCTAATTGTAATATGATGTTATGAATTCATATCGAAAACGTTAGCTTCCAAGATTGAATGATTTCACCTACCGTTGACGAGCTTCTTCTTGGTCGATAGTTAACTAGGTAACACAATAAATGTCATTTATTGGGTATATGGAAATCTTTATCATTTAGATAACACAAGTGTTGTAAAAATAAATATTTTTTTAATTCCCAATGTTCTGCATTGTTACATAGTTTGCGAATTATTATAATGCCACCAATTGGTAAAATGATTTGCTGAACTTTTGCTTTTTTTAGTAGAGTACAAATACGAGAATATTTTCCTCTGCAGCCGTCTCGAAAATAAAATTTTTTGTAGGATTTATTGAATCGAAAGTACCACTTTATACAAAGGGTACCGGAAGTAGCTATTTTCGGGACGACTTTTTCCACTTTAGAAACGATTTCTTCACTGTCGGGACGATTCCTGTTACTTTCGGGACGATGCTTGTTACTTTCGGGACGATTTGTGGTATCTATGTAGGCGGCTTCGACAATAACATGAACTTTGTATTTTATTATGACAGCGCTTGTCATGTAACATTGGTGTGTAATTTTTAGCTTTTCAAATACTAAAAAATGGAAATCAGTAGTGGAAGTGAGGCTGGAATGATTCCATATGAGATTAGTGAATCTGCTAAAGCGGCTAGTCATTAATTATTGCCGGTAAAGTCAAGAAAGAGGTATGAATTGGTCTACAATGTATTTCAAAAATGGAACAATGAATAAAATGTGCATACTATGAATGAACAGGTGATTCTTGCGAAGTTAATGGAAAGATCTGAAATCGTAAAGTCATCAAGCCTCTGGAGCAATTACTCGATGCTTAAGTCCACAATTAATATTAGAAATAATATAGATATAAGCCGCTATCCCAAAGTTATTGCTTTCCATGAAAGAAAATCCATTGGCTATAAACCAAAAAAATAAAAAGTATTGAATAAAGAAGAAATAGATCACTTCTTATCAGAAGCTGAATATATCTATCTACCTAATGCAAAAGTAATAAAATTAAAAAGTAATTGTCATAATTGTGTAATTAATATTCATAAGTAATCATAAGAGTGATTGTTATATGTGATTGTCTATATAAAGTTCATACGTTATTATCCATCGATATCCTTTTCAACATACAAAACGCTACATGAAAAATATTGTAAGTAACACGATCCAAAAGTAATTTTACGGGACTCGCAGGATCCCTTAGGCGTGTCCTGGAAAGTTCCATACTCATCCCGTAATATATCACTTTCGGAACTTGTTACGTAAATTACTATTTCGTGCAATCGCACGCGAAATGAGTAATTCGCGTTCTCAACACAGTCCACGAAATTCAATTTCGCGGTCGTTACCCATAGCAACGGCCGCCAAACCAAACGTCACTTCCAAATTTGACTTTTCTAAATTACGACAATGACAAGGATTATTTTACATTCTGTTTGTCACACCAATCTTTAAACTCGCTGTAACATTTTTCGTACTGCCGTTTAGAATTTTCAGGTATCAAAACGGAAAGGGTTGCATAATCAGACTAAGTATCATTTGAACGAACTCTTCACTCTACTGAAGTTTCAAAACTCTTGTAATTATTATAAAATTTTGGGAAAATCATGTCATCTCTACTGGCCTAAAATACCTATTCTATAAAAGTTTACATTTTCAAAGTATAAGCTATGAAAATTACAACTATATTATGTTTGTTTAGTGACATTTTTTAATGGAATAATCAAAATGGTTTACAGTGAGGGAAAAAAAGTTCAAATTCATATTTATTATAAAAAAAACAACAAAAATAAACATGCGGCAAAAAGTGTATATAGGGTGTTGCATCCAAATCGTCCAACACCGTCAGAAAATACATTCGAAGATATTTACCAAAAGGTGAATCATATCTTCAGTTTCAGTAGTAAGAAGCGTGTAGTTAAAAAAATCCAGGAAGAACAGCTAGATATTCTGCTTCATTTCAAAGGTAAGGCTATGCATATTCATTCGCGGATAGACTCTTTTGAAACATTGTATTATACTTTAGAAATTTCTGAATGTAGTTTGAAAAATGTAACCGATCAATTAAGTAAAACTTTTTTCAAAATCCAACGTACAAACCATATAAAATTTTACCCGTACAAGACAAAAAATTGAACCGACGAAAAAATTTACTTAAAAGCAAAAAATAAAATAAACTTTCTTAGTCTTAATGATAATTGAGCTCCTAAACTAATGTGAGTAACTAATTTTGAGTCGGCGCCAAACAAACAATTATCCAAGATCATTATATTACTTTGAAGACGGTGTTTGTTTGGTGCCGACTTAAAATTAGTTACTCATATTCGTCAAGGAGCTCAATTATCATTAAGACTGAGAAAGTTTATTTCATTTTTTGCTTTTAAGTAAATTTTTTCGTCGGTTCAATTTTTTGTTAAAAAGTTTTTATTTCTCAATTTTTTGTGGCTGAAATCTACTAATTACTACCTACTTAATTTTTTATTACTTCCAAAATACTTACCTAGCTTCCTTCAACTATTAACTGTAAACACTCAGAATGCCAGCATACTAAATTTTGGTTATTTTATTTTGTTTTGTCAGTCGTATATGACTGACCGACTGATATGCATAATTTCGCGTCGTCAGTCGTTTATGATCGACAGCACCACTATCATGCACGGCCGTGTCAGGCTTTTTGGACCGAGTTTATATTGAATTGTGTATGCTTATTGAAATCGCGGCGCCGAATTTTATAAGCCTACAAAATTTGGCGGCGCCTGACGCCCCCTAAGTAAAAATACATCAATTGGAAATTATGAAAAACTTTTTATTAGAAATCTTTTACATTGTTGAAAAAATAAGTAACTTATGAACTATGATTTTTAATATGGGACTCTTGGTACATAGCACGTTTTCCATCACATCCATCGCAATATGTTCGGACTCTTCTTACTTTTTTTCTCGCTTCTGCTCTTGACATTTCTTTTGTTAGGTTGATTAATATAACAAGTTCTACATTGCTTTCGAATTTTCTAAATAAATGTGCTACTTTGGGTACCATTAGACTCTTTCTGTTGGCATCATTTCCAAATAATAAAGTCCTGGCTACGTCTTCTCTGAATTTATTGATATTTGATTTTGAATTGGTATGTTCTTTATATATGTTGAATGCATTTATTATAGACATGCCTGTCGGCAATTAAAAAAAAACATTTCGGTGCCACTTGACGCCTCGTCGATTACAAGTACTGTATGAAGCCATTTGGTCAGACTTGTCAATGCCACACTTTCCATTATTATAAGCAATAATAGCTTCAGGCTTCAGTTTTGCTGCTTCGTTTGCTCTTTTCTTGCTTCGAGTGGGCTCATCATTATTAGCTGTTGGTGACAGTGCCCTCTTCAGCTTACTTGAAGGTGGAGGAACTTTCATCTCAAGTCGTGTAATGTGGATAGCATTAGTACATCTCTAGCATCTTTCCATTCGGAGACCACTATCCCCTCATTAGTCTCTTGCCAATGTATTCATGTTTTTTTAACTTTTTCGTCTTGACATCTTTTGGCAGGTGTTTTCTTGATCGTCTAAGTGTACCTACCAAATGTGTGCTTTTGGTGAGGAGAATCTTAGCTGATGGACAACTATCATAAAAGTTGTCGGTGTAGAGGGTTCTGCCTCCATCCAATAATCCCTCAGTCAACGCCAGTACGACAGTTTCGCCTATTCCAAGTCCTGCAGGGCGCTGTTCCTCAGTCCGTCCAGTATTTATTTGGCATTTCCATGTATAGCCGCTTGGACTACACAACTTAAAGAGTTTTACCCCATATTTGTGACTCTTAGTTGGTATATATTGACGAAATTTCAGTCTGCCTCTCCATGGTATCATACTTTCGTCTATGACCCTTTCTTGTCCCACGGTATAAGTCTGCTGAAAATAATTATTCAACATATCAAGAACTGGTCTGATCTTGTGAAGCCTATCATTATTTGTCACATTTTCCCTATCGCTAAAGTGAATCATCCTCGATAGCATTTCAAAACGATTTCTTGACAATACTTGATTTTTGTATAGCACATCGGTTGACCAATATGATGCAATAGCCAGACGACAATTCAATCCCATCCAAATATAAAAGCCAACAAATTTACGTATTTCCTGTTCATTTGTAGGGTACCACTGATTCAGTCTTGATTTGCGAGTAACATTTGTATTGGAAATTATATAGGCTGCATAGCGATTTGTTTCTTCCACTATGAGAGCTATAAGCTCAGGAAAAAAATATAGATCAAATGCAGCAACGGATGTAAGATTTTTTGCTAAATCTACTGGAATACTTTCATTACCGGTAAATCGAAATGTTTTGTGATTTCCAGAATAGTCGTACCAAGAGAATTCCAATTGATTACTTGCGGGATCTGGCGCAGTACCTTTTCATCATCTTCATTCTCCATTACTTCTTCATTAGAGGAAAGTGACCAAATATGGAATAGTATCCATAATATGGAATACCCCCATTTTTCTCAAATGCAAACTCATACACGCAATAAACAGTGATTTTCTGTCTCTTTCTACTCCCATTTACGCGTACAAGTTGTAGCATGTCAGTGACAGTGTTTTGTTTCATCGCTGCCGCATAACTTTCTAAGGTACGTAAAAAATAATTATTTTTCGTACAGAAAGTGCACACAGTATTGTTTTTATAACTTTTAGAGACCCTTTAGATGTTCTTTAGTATGTTTTAGCGGTATTAGATAGTATTACTTTCTGAAATATAAATATGTGAATATCAGTTTGAAATAGTTGGAAAATCCAAATATGTACGGATCACAGTGTCCAATTATGGACTATTCCATAATTGGACACTCTGACGTATCAGCTGACTTAATGACTTAATAAATTATATTTTTTTTCGGGTTTTATCAGAATGGCGGGCGTCAATTGGAAAACGAAGCGAAAAGAATAGAATTCAGAGCATATGGCAGAAGCTATAAAATTAGTACGAGAAAAAAAATGGGTTATTTGAAAGCTGCAAAACACTTCGATGTGCCAAGATCTATCTTGTTTCGTTTATGTCAGAAAAACGAATTTTCTCCAGAAGAAGCCGCAGCTACTACACTCGGAAGAAAAACTGTCTTAGGGACAACCCTTGAAAATCTTTTGGTAGACTACATTTTGACGATGGAGAGCAAATTTCATGGCTTGACGAGAAATGATGTTCGAAGAATGGCGTACATGTTAGCAAGTCGTAATCAGTTGAAAAATCCATTTGGTGAGACTGGCATGGCTGGAAAAAAATGGCTTAAATTATTTCTGAAACGCCATAAGGACAAGCTATCAGTGAGAAGACCAACTGGCACGTCTTTTGCTAGAGCCTTTGGATTTAGCAAAAAAAAGTAGACTCATTCTTTGATCTCCTCGAAGACGTCTATGCTCAAGGAAACTATGGTCCAAGTCGCATATACAACGTGGATGAATTAGGGCTTACCGTAGTACAGAGCAAGATACCCCAAGTGATTGGACATAAAGGAAAACGGCAGATAGCTTCTCTTACCTCAGCGGAAAGGGGTTCATTAATGACGATTGTTGTTGCCATGAACGCCACTGGTCATTTTGTACCTCCCTTTATTATATTCCCGCGCAAGAATATGAGTGATCAGCTGATGAGAGGTAGTCCCCCAGGTGCTGTTGTCATTGCGCATCCATCAGGATGGATACAAATGGACATATTCACTGACTGGTTCAAACATTTCATCAAACATACAAACCCTACTCCGGAATCGAAAGTATTATTGATCTTAGATGGCCATTTTTCTCACACTCGTAACATCGATGTGATAGAGCTTGCTAGGCAAAATAACGTAGAAATTGTCTCCTTACCTCCCCACACAACTCACAAGCTCCAGCCACTGGACAAAACGTTTATGGGACCACTAAAAACCTATTACAGTGAAGAAATACGCATGTGGATTAGAGACAATAATCGAACACTAAGCCCTTATGATGTTGTCGAGCTGTTTGGCAGAGCTTATTTGAAAGTGCAAACGGTGAGATTTTAGCAAATGGCTTTCGTGTAACTGGCTTATGGCCATTGAATAAAAATATTTTCACTGCGGTCGACTATCTTGCTGCGCAACAAGATGCAGTTAAAGATGGTTGCACAGTCAACGTTACATGAATGGCATCAGGTCACCAACCTGAAGTACCATCGATGGCCAGTTTAAGAACACCTGATAATTGTATGCCTTCAACTGAAGCTGTCACACCCAGACAAGATTCAAATATTGAACCTGTACCCTCAACTTCCGGACTATCTCGCAGTGATTTAGGATAAGTGTCTCCGTATGACATCAGTCCCGTACCAAACAAGAAAAGGAAACCTTCTAATAGAGGAAGAAAAGCTGTTGCAGCAGTCATCACGTCGTCACCGTATAAGAATGACCTTATAGACAAAAACAGGAAAAAAGAAGAAAAAGAAAATAAATTAGCAAAAAACAAGAATAAAAATCAAAAAACAAGAATAAAAATCAAAAGGAAAAAAACCAAAAGAAAAGACTAAACCTATGTCTGATTCAGATGATGAGGAGGTGATGCTGTTTGATACAGACAGCGAACCCGATGCCTTGATAGGATGTACAGGTCCAGACTCTGAAGATTCGGAGTGCATTTTCTGTGGTATGCTGTTTTCGAATGACACTCATGGGGAAACATGGATCAAGTGCCTCATGTGTGGGCTCTGGGCACATAATGATTGCGGTGGGCCAGAGTTTGATACCTGGATTTACGATTTTTGTAAATAATTTGTGTTCATTTCTTTATTATACCAAAGTTTTCAAAGAGTCTCTCATAAGTTGAGGTTAATTTTTCATAGTGATTATAGTATTCCATATTTGGGGAACCTATTCCATATATAGGTACCTTTATCGTTTTTTAGTTTTTAAACATTTTCCTCACCTCAAACTGAACAAAATAATCTAAAATTGTTACAAACTTAAGTGCAAATATATGCAAATATATATTGTTAATAATTACCACAAAAAGTATTTTATTTATAAAATTTGTGAAAGTTATGCCTGAAAATCAAAACGGTATTCCATATTTGGTCACTTTCCTCTATCTGATGAACTCGGATCCTCGTTGGATTCATCACTGGATACACCACCCAACTCGCTATTAGAGTTATTATAATCTGGGTCAGTGTCAGAGAAGTCCGAAAAATCCCTAAACTCTTCTTCGGATAGATTTTCCACTTCTTCTTGAAGTTCTTGAGAAGAGAGGGGCTTTCTCAAATTCCAACTCCTATAAAAAACAGTAAAATGAATTATTTTATTGTTTTTACTTTAATTTATGACCCAATGTAGTCATCCACACACTCACAAAATACAAAGACACACATATGTACCAAAAAAAAAATACTTACATTATGATAATCAGAAACAACCAATGTTTAAAAACTGTAACAAAAAAATTACGTGTAGTTCCACGCCGTGTCAGTCGTTTTTGGAAACACGAATAAACATGAACTTGACGTGCGTACCACTAAATGATCAATGAGTATGCATGATTCGACGAATCTCTGTACCGTCAGCACTGAAAAAAGCACGTGGCCTGGTGGTGCGCGCGCACATAAAATGACCGCGGCGTCAGCTGAGGAATTCTTGTAAGTCGAAATCGACTGACATGGCAGTCAGAGTGTTGAATAATATGATTATCTACTTTAACTATTTATTGTTATATAATATAAATTATTTTTGAAAGTTCTGGTTAGTTGATT
>JAFIRS010006839.1:0-31321 GCA_018342105.1 Gonioctena quinquepunctata | reverse complement strand
ACCCAATGTCCTTTAAAATTTTTCCGTTTTGTTTAAACCCCCTGATATTTTTTTTCATTCATATCTATAATCCGGGACCGGATGTCACGCGGGTAGCATAGCGCCCCCGTGGTGACGTTGGTTGTTGCCCTGGAATGCAGGGTCTGCTAACCGAAACCAAAAATTGCGGTGGTTCGTTTGTTGACCCGTTGATTTGCGTTTCTACCGGTTGTTAACCTTGCACTTCTTCACCGTATGATGAGGGCCGAGAGCCCGAAACACGTCTACGGTTAACACTTCTCACTGAGGGCTATGTCCGTTAAATTTCTTCCGTTTTGTTTCAATCCCTCGATATTTTCCATTCATATCTATAATCCTGGACTCGGATGTCACGCGGGTAGCTATAGCTGCCTCCGTGGTGACGTTGGTTGTTGCCCTGGAATGAGGGTCTGGCTAACCGAAACCCACAATTGTGCGGCTGGCTTCTGTTTGTTGAGTCCGTTGATTTGTCGTTTTTTACCAAGTGTTGTTAATCCTTGCACTTCTTCACCGTACTGATGAGGGCCGAGAGCGAAACACGTGTCTACGGTTAACACTTCTCACTGAGGGCTATGTCCGTTAAATTTCTTCCGTTTTGTTTACCAATCCCCTCGATATTCTTTCCATTCATATCTATAATCCTGGATTCGGATGTCACGCGGGTAGCTATAGCTGCCTCCGTGGTGACGTTGGTTGTTGCCCTGGAATGCAGGGCCCGCTAACCGAAGTCACAAATGTGCGGCTGGCTTCTGTTTGTTGACTCCGTTGATTTGTCGTTTTCTACCAAGTGTTGTTCATCCTTGCACTTCTTCACCGTACTGATGAGGGCCGAGAGCCCGAAACACGTGTCTACGGTTAACACTTCTCACTGAGGGCTATGTCCGTTAAATTTCTTCCGTTTTGTTTACCAATCCCTCGATATTCTTTCCATTCATATCTATAATCCGGGACTCGGATGTCACGCGGTAGCTATAGCTGCCTCCGTGGTGACATTGGTTGTTCCCTGGAATACAGGGTCTGCTAACCGAAACCACAAATGTGCGGCTGGCTTCTGTTTGTTGACTCCGTTGATTTGTCGTTTTCTACCAAGTGTTGTTCATCCTTGCACTTCTTCACCGTACTGATGAGGGCCGAGAGCCCGAAACACGTGTCTACGGTTAACACTTCTCACTGAGGGCTATGTCCGTTAAATTTCTTCCGTTTTATATATATATATATTTTTTTTTTATTTTTATTTTTTTTTTGGCTTGGACATTTCGTCATTCGGCCAGTCACAAGTGGAGTATTATTAAAATTTCAGGCAACGACCCGCGGTGTTCCCAAGCGGTCACCCATCCAAGTACTAACCGCGCCCGACGTTTCTTGACTTCGGTGATCAGACGAGAACCGGTAGCATTCAATTGCAATTCTTATTAAGAAGGGTATCCCATATGCAGAAGTCCCGCATCAAAATGCGGGAATCGAACATATAGGGATCAAATTCGATGATGGCATGTGCCTGTTCTCGGTGTATAGTGCACCGGGGAGCAGGTTCATGCCTAGAGACTTGGACAGTCTGTTTAGTGTTGCCAGAAAGGTAATACTGGCAGGAGATCTGAACGCAAGGCATAAACAGTGGAACGGCGGCCCGACTAAAGCAAGTCCGAATGGCGCAACTCTGCTGAAGTACACGATAGATAATGAAGTGATAATAGAAGCAAGTAGCGATCCTACCCATTTCCCCTTTAACGGGATGTCACCGACGATTATAGATCTAGTTGTTAATAAAAACGTAAGAGATATGAGTGAATTGAGTACTATTAATGAATCAACATCGGACCACGTGCCTGTAGTGTTTTATATAAAGCAAAGGAAATATCAAAGGATAAAAAAAACACATTTTGATTACTTTAACTGCAATTGGCGGAAATTTAGAGATATAATGAACACGGAAATAGTAATAAATCAAAATATTACTAAAGAAGTAATCAATGAGGAAGTCAAGAAATTTATTAAAACACTGCAGGTAGCGCGTGAAAAAACAACTAGAAAAATAATCGTGAGGGGAGACAACTTTCCGATTCCACAATACATTAAAGATTTAATAAAAATCAAAAATAGAGAACGAAAGCGATGGCAAGTGACGAGGAACCCTACTCATAAGGAACATTTCATGAGGTTGGGTTCTGAAATCACTGAGCTGATAAATGCCAATACAAATGAAAAGTGGAACCGGAAACTTGAGAACCTCAACGTGAGGGACCACTCATTATGGGATGCGACTAGAAATATCATGAGGAAAAGAGAACCCATACCAGCCATGGTGAGTGGTCCTGAGCGTGCGGTGATAGATCCGCAGGAAAAAGCGGAGTTATTTGGCGGGTACTTTAGCAGAGTACACGTGGCTAAGCCAGATACAAGACCACAGCATGCGAGAGTGTCTGCAGTGGCCAGAAATATCCGCGAAACACCAGCGATTAGAATGATACCCTCGGAACTTCAAAAGGTTCTAACAAACTATGAAGAAGTTCTGAGGGTAATCAAGAATCTTCCGCGGAACAAAGCGCCGGGCCTTGACAAACTCGACGCCGTTCTGCTAAAAAATCTGCCAAAGAAAGCGGTAGTACATCTATTATATATAATCAATGCGATTATCAAATGGCAGCACTATCCAGACTGTCTTAAGATAGCGGAAGTAATCCCACTACTAAAAGTGGGGAAAAAATAAGAATTGCATCCAAAGCTACAGGCCCATTCGCTTCTAGCGTGGTGGCGAAAGTGGTGGATAAGATCCTCCTGAGCCGTGTTGCGGAAAGTGTGGAAGGACTAAAATTATCCCGGATGAACAATTCGGGTTTAGGAAACCATTCCCGACCTCTCAAGACCCGGGTTGTTCACGGGGGGAAAAGAAGGTTCCACAAAGACCGCAACACAGTTATGGTCCTGTTGGATACTGAAAAAGCGTTCGACGGTCTGGACGGAAGGGTTAATCGCCAAAATGGCAGAGGCACGCATGCCTTTCTACCTCATAAAATTAATAGAATCATACCTGACCAATAGGATTTAGAGTTAATGTAAATGGCACTAGCTCGGTAGATCATGCAATCGGAGGGGTCCCCAGGGTCTTCACTTCACCGATCTTGTATTCGGTGTATACAAATGATTTTCCGACCTTCGCGCGACGAGTACGGCTATGTTCGCGGATGATACCGCGATCTATGCCACTTGTTTAGAGCGAAGTGGTGCAAAGGCAGCTCCAGATTCATCTGGATCGGTTGATCATACCATATATGGCGAACAACAAGATCAAGCAAATTCGAGCAAAAAGGTCGTTAACTCGTTAAAAAAAACGAACAAATGTGAAGATTTTCCAGGAAGCCAAGATCGAAGGAAGCCAAGTGACGGAGAAGCCCTCAGTGAGATATCTGGGAGTGGAGTTGGACAGGCGTTTGAATTTGCATAAACACGTCTCGTTGGCGTTGCAGAGGGGGGCCGCAATTAGGCGGACCTTACCCTCATTGCGCAACTCCAACTTGACTATGGATAATAAAATTCGAATATATAAACAAATAATTAGGCCAGCAATTACTTACGCTTGCCTCTGTAACCTCTCAAAACTCAATTATCGAGACTGGAAGGCTACAGAAAAAAAGCACTCCGTATGTTCTTAGTAACAGATACATCCGGTTGGATGATCTGCGCGAGTTGGCAGGAGTAGAAAAATTAATAGAGTTCATCAGAAAAATTTCAGATTAGTTTTACAGACACCACTTACCAAAAGCCCACTTACAGCGGCATAATTAATGTCAGACAAACGAGCCAAGAAAACATGGCGTGATATTCCAAAGCTTAGAGTTATATAGAGAGTTATTAACAACAACTAGCAAGCAGATGAAACATAAGGGGCAAAATGATGAATCAAAGGGTTTAAAAACCTTTGAAAGCATTCAAGTACCGGAAGCTGTTTTTTTTTTACTTATTTTTCCAGCACTATATGAATCAATAAACAAAAACAGGGAAAACAGAATTTTTAAGTATAGAATTTTAAATAAACAAGAGGACTGACGCATAAGCCAAAAGGCAGGAGGCGTCCATAAATGTTTCTTTCGTAATAAAACAAGCTGATATAGCACCAAAGCTCACTGCCAACACCAGCAGGGGCTACCCCTTCGCCCCCCATGGGAAGGCAAGAAGGTAGTCTGATAAAGTCCCCCAACAAAGAGCGGCAGTTTTTCCTCCCCTTCCTACCCCCCCACCTCCAACAAGAAGAGGACCAAGGAAAAAACTGCAAACTTTTAAATTGTATATATATTAGTTAAGTTTTACATGTACATATTACTTTCGACAATAAAATGTTTTTGGATTGGATTGGATTGGATTGGTAGCATTCAACGTGGTATGGTCGTTGCCCATATATATATATATATATATATATATATATATATATATATATATATATATATATATATATATATATATATATATATATGTAGGGCTATGTCCATTGAATTCCTTCCATTTTATATATATATATATATATATATAAATTGTTATGATTTTGATATGTTGTGATATTATTGGAATTGTGATATTAATATTGGTAATTGTATCTTAAATATGCCCGGCTATGAAAATACTATCTCTCTCTTTTAGTTTTTCACCTTCTCATTTTACCTTCGCTAACTCAGTCGGTGACGCCTATGCAGAGATGATCGTCCTTATCTCAAGAGAGTTGCAGCTGGGTTTTCTTCTTTGCTTGATGTCAATATAATACTATTTTTTTATGTATTGATGAATAAATATAATAGACCCAGAAAAAACGATAATGTAGTTTCATTTAATAGAATTCACTTGATAGAAATGTTTGGATTTCATATTTTGTCTCAGTATTGAATATTCAATTGATTTTTACATACCGCTAGGATAACATTACCTTATACTATTTCACCAGTAATTAAAAATTTCTAAATTAAATTTCATGATGAATCATTGAAAGTCTGTTTCTTGATAAAAATTAAAATTAGAATTCTAACCAAACTTTGGGAAGATTTGAAACAATTATTGATAGTCTGGCTAGAAATTTCACTTGTATTGTGATCTTGTGATATAATATTTTCCCTCACTTCAAGGGTCCTGGTGGATTCAACTCTGGTTGATTTGTGGTGCAGTTTACAATGTTGGCAGGAACAACTGCATCGGTGGATTCAGGATTTTCAATCTCGCTTTCATTAGGTGTGTCTCTTATCTGGATATTTCACTTTCTTCTTACTTGGGTTTTAATAAGGCTTTGTCTCGACGTAGTTATATCTATTATATAGTAAATTTATCAATAATTTTCATATTAACATTTCATAATATCATTCCTCAAAATTTTTTCTGCATCCCCTCTTTAATTTTTTTCAATATCCATTTCCTGGAAACTATCCTTTTTCAAACTATCCAATCACATCCGTTATTTTCATAAGATTTCACTTTTGACATTGCAGGCACAACACTTTTCACCTAATTATACTATGGTACATTTTTTATTCAAAATATTTTCTCCAAACATTATACAATTGATTTGAATCTTTTCAAAGACAATATTTTCTTCCTTTCAGTTTTGAGAACTCATATTTCATCTCTTTTCAAAATCATTGACATCTGTCATATTTCACTTCATTTCATTTCAGTTCTGAATTCCTATACAGGATGTTTCTTACTGATAAATGATTTAATTTCCATTTTTTTAATTCATTTTTTAATTTTTTTCTTATTTATACAGGATGAGATGAATATTACTTTGATTTTCTCAATTAAGTTGAATAAATATTAGGATATCGAAACATAACAAAAAAATCAGAAAAACTCATCTGCCACACTCTTAAAATTGTCTAAGTTGATTATTTATAAATGGCTAAAGTTACAAAGGTTCAAACATTCAGAGAAAAAATAGAATTTTATAGCAGATTTTTATGCAAACTTTCCACCACAAATTCAATATCATAACATTATATATATATATATATATATATATATATATATATATGTATATATATATATATATATATAGGGGATATAACGAAGAGATATATATATATATATATATATATAAAATGTTAAGATATTGAATTTGTGGTGGAAAGTATGCATAAAAACCTGCTATAAAATTATATTTTTTCTGAATGTTTGAACCTTTGTAACTTCAGCCATTCTCAAGCAACTCGGACAATTTCAGGAGTGTGGCAGATGAAATTTATTCTGATTTTCTGTTATGTTTCGATTATTTCATCTAATATTTATTCAACTTAATTGAGAAGAGAAATCAAAATTAAATTATTCATCAATAAAAAACATCCTCTATGGGAATTCAAAAAAATTAAATGAAAATTAAATTATTTATGAATGAAAAACATCTTCTATTGGAATTCAAGAATTGAATGGTAATTAAATTATTCATCAGTAAGAAACATCCTGTATAGGAATTCAGAACTGAAATGAAATGAAGTGAAATATGACAGATGTCAATGATTCTGAAAAGAGATGAAATACAAGTTCTCAAAACTGAAAGAAAAAAAATACTGTCATTGAGAAGATTCAAATCAATTGTATGATGTTTGGATAAAGTATTTTGAATAAAAAATGTACCATAGTAATATTAGGTGAGAAATGTTGTGCCTGCAATGTCAATAGTGGAATCTAATGAAAATAACGGATGTGATTGGATAATTTGAAAAAAGATAGTTTCCAGGAGATGGGTCTTGAAAAAAATTTAAGAGGGGATGCAGAAAAATTTTTGAGGAATGATATTTTGAAATTTTAATATGAAATTTTTTTATAAATTAACTATATAATTGATATAACTACGTCGAAACAAAGCCTTAGCAAAGCTCAAGTAAGAAGAAAGTGGAGTATCCAGATAAGAGACACACCTAATGAAAGCGAGATTGAAAATCCTGAATCCACCGATGCAGTTGTTCCTGCCAACATTGTAAACTGAACCACAAATCAATCAGAGTTTAATCCTCCAGGACCCTTAAAGTGAGGGAAAATATTCCATCACAAGATCACAAACCAAGTGAAAGTTCTATCCAGACTATCAATAATTGTTTCAAATCTTTCCAAAGTTTGGTTAGAATTCTAATTTCAATTTTTATCAAGAAATAGACAATGATTCATAATGAAATTCAATTTAATAATTTTGAATTGCTTGTGAAATAGTATAAGGTAATCCTAGCGGTAGGTAGAAATTAATTGAATATTCAATACTGAGACAAAATATGAAGTCCAAACATTTCTATTTAGTGAATTCTATTGAATAAAACTACATTATCGTTTTTTCTGGGTCTATTATATTTATTTATAAATACATAAAAAAAAGAAAATAGTATTATATTGACATCAAGCAAGTAAGAAACCCAACTGCAACCCTCTTGAGATTAGGACGATCATCTCTGCATAGGCGTCACCGACTGAGTTAGCAGAGGTGAAATGAGAAGGTAAAACCTAAAAGAAAGAGATAGTATTTTCATAGCCGGGCATATTTTGGATACAATAACCAATATTAATATCATATATATATATTTATATATATATATACATATATATATATATATATATATATATATATATATATATATATATACTATATATGTTTTTGGTCTTTGAAGCAAGGCCTAAAAATCAAAATTTGTTGTTTTTTGAAATTATTCAATATTTTGAGCTCTGTATTTTTCACATCAATTTTTTTTAAATTGTATATTACTTTTATTTGTCATTTTAAGAGTAATCTGAGAAAATTTTAGATGTTTATCTTGAAAATAAAACAAAAGGCAGATCTTCAATTGATTGTAGACAAAATTCTACTTTGACCTAATTTCATAACTACTCGTTAGCTGCATATTACTTCTTTCGGTTAAATTTTTGTTAGCTCAACTTGACCAATTAGATCAAAAGTTATAACAAATTTAGTATAAAGCGCTCGGGGCTGCGTGCTCCTCCAGAGCTGCACTTCATAGTCGCCGCCTCAAGAGATGAAATACAAGTTCTCAAAACTGAAAGAAAAAAAATACTGTCATTGAGAAGATTCAAATCAATTGTATGATGTTTGGATAAAGTATTTTGAATAAAAAATGTACCATAGTAATATTAGGTGAGAAATGTTGTGCCTGCAATGTCAATAGTGGAATCTAATGAAAATAACGGATGTGATTGGATAATTTGAAAAAAGATAGTTTCCAGGAGATGGGTCTTGAAAAAAATTTAAGAGGGGATGCAGAAAAATTTTTGAGGAATGATATTTTGAAATTTTAATATGAAATTTTTTTATAAATTAACTATATAATTGATATAACTACGTCGAAACAAAGCCTTAGCAAAGCTCAAGTAAGAAGAAAGTGGAGTATCCAGATAAGAGACACACCTAATGAAAGCGAGATTGAAAATCCTGAATCCACCGATGCAGTTGTTCCTGCCAACATTGTAAACTGAACCACAAATCAATCAGAGTTTAATCCTCCAGGACCCTTAAAGTGAGGGAAAATATTCCATCACAAGATCACAAACCAAGTGAAAGTTCTATCCAGACTATCAATAATTGTTTCAAATCTTTCCAAAGTTTGGTTAGAATTCTAATTTCAATTTTTATCAAGAAATAGACAATGATTCATAATGAAATTCAATTTAATAATTTTGAATTGCTTGTGAAATAGTATAAGGTAATCCTAGCGGTAGGTAGAAATTAATTGAATATTCAATACTGAGACAAAATATGAAGTCCAAACATTTCTATTTAGTGAATTCTATTGAATAAAACTACATTATCGTTTTTTCTGGGTCTATTATATTTATTTATAAATACATAAAAAAAAGAAAATAGTATTATATTGACATCAAGCAAGTAAGAAAACCCAACTGCAACCCTCTTGAGATTAGGACGATCATCTCTGCATAGGCGTCACCGACTGAGTTAGCAGAGGTGAAATGAGAAGGTAAAAACCTAAAAGAAAGAGATAGTATTTTCATAGCCGGGCATATTTTGGATACAATAACCAATATTAATATCATATATATATATTTATATATATATATACATATATATATATATATATATATATATATATATATATATATACTATATACGTTTTTGGTCTTTGAAGCAAGGCCTAAAAATCAAAATTTGTTGTTTTTTGAAATTATTCAATATTTTGAGCTCTGTATTTTTCACATCAATTTTTTTTAAATTGTATATTACTTTTATTTGTCATTTTAAGAGTAATCTGAGAAAATTTTAGATGTTTATCTTGAAAATAAAACAAAAGGCAGATCTTCAATTGATTGTAGACAAAATTCTACTTTGACCTAATTTCATAACTACTCGTTAGCTGCATATTACTTCTTTCGGTTAAATTTTTGTTAGCTCAACTTGACCAATTAGATCAAAAGTTATAACAAATTTAGTATAAAGCGCTCGGGGCTGCGTGCTCCTCCAGAGCTGCACTTCATAGTCGCCGCCTCACATTTTCGCATGTTAGCAAAAAAATTCTGCAGCTTACTTTTTATCTTGAAGAAAAATCATATATACTGTTTTGATGTGAAACTTTCAATTTTAGATATTTATTTTTATTTAATATTCAATATACAATGTAATTTGGCAACTTATTTGTTAACAAATCAATTAAGCACACACTTGATGGTTGGTTACTTTCATATGTTGTTCCAACATATCACTGATGTACAGTGAAAAGTTGTAAACTTCTAAAAGCTAAAATCTAACATTACTCCACTAGTATACGTAGAGCGTCAGGTGAGCACTAAACTTACTGATCAATTGTTCTCTCGTGTTCTATCTCTCTCTAATATTCAAATATTATATTCCCGATCCAATATAAAGTCCATCGTAAGATAAACTTATATTTCTATTGTAAACAAGAATTTTAAGCCGGAACTCATTAAGAAAAATGGGCATTTCGTCAATTTTCTGAAAAAACGTAATATTTTCGTATTTGATACAATTTACACTCATATTGAAAAATAAAATAAAAATACGCTGCGTGTACCTTGTTTGAGGTCGTAATATAAATATATTTTGGTTAGGTAAGCTTTCTTTTTTGCTGTATAAACGTTATCGAAATTTATTTAACAACAAATTTCACGGATTTTGGAGCAACATTTGTAATTCTTTTGGTTTTTGGTTGAATTTCATTAATATAATATATAATAAAAAAAATTCAATGAAACGAATCGAATCTCCTTGAAGTACGTATTACAAGCTTCAGAAAGTGCTTTTAAAAATTTCAATATAACATTTTGACCTAGAGTTTTTGATTTTTGAAGCATTCGCTAAAAATTCAAATTTGTCATTTTTTGTAATTATTCATTATTTTAACCACTTAATTTTTTTAAATAGAATTTTGAGATTTTATTCCATTTGCACACCTCCTCATGTATCATTTTGAAAGTGAACTGTGATGTTTATCTTGAAAACGTAAAGAATGGCAGACCTTCGATTGATTTTATAGAAAATTCTACTTTGACGTAACTTCATATATGTACTATTCCTATTAATATTTGTTTTCACATTTGGAGACATTATACCTCGTCAGCTACTTTTTTTTCATCTCATTTAAATTTTTGTTAGCTCAATTTGATCAATTAGATCAAAAGTTATAACAAATTAAGTGAAGCGCGCTCGTGTCTACGTGCTCCTCGAGCAATGCACTTCAGTGTCACCGCCTCACATTTTCGTACGTTAGAAAAAAAAATCTGCAGCTCACAGTTTTTATTTTAAAGAAAAACTTCATTCACCTTTTTCATGTAAAATTTTCTATCCTTTCGAATGGAACTATCAGTTTTTGAAAATAATCAAAAATAAGATATTCAAAAAACAATGTAATTTTGCAACGTATTTGTTAAATAATAAATTGAGCACACACCTTACGGTTGGTAACTTCTTATATGTTGTTTCTAACATCATTACTAATGTACAGTAAAAAGTTACCGCAGTCCCCTAACTTGCTGAAGTTAAAATCCAATATTACTCCATTAATTTGACAATATTTTGTCTCATTTTTTCAGGTCCAAACGTCACCCACTTGTCAGCAATAGTTTGTAAAATCTATCTTTTTTTTATTGGGCGCGCCATGCATCGGTTTTTTCTACTTGAAAGCATTTTTCTCTTTCAGGGGCATCAACATGTTTGAAAGAAATTTCCAGAACTATAACCGACTCAAAATGAATTTGGCCGCGATAACAATACATTCTTCCTTCTAGGGTTGTTCGGGAGTGAGAATAAGTAGGTTGTCCCGAATAATATAGCTTATGGTTTGTACTCGATTTCAATCCGAAGTTACGAATCCGGTTTACTGCTAACTTCGAGCAAACTTCGATTAGCAAAGTTTCAGCCTCCGTTATACACTATACCATTGATTTTATAGTTAAAGTAAACATGATATCTGAGGGATGTTATCCAATGGCTATTATACACTGTGCTTTCAGGAATAAAAATAAACCAAAAACTGATTGGACGGGATATAATTATTTTCGCCTCATCTTACCTCGTGTCGACTTCAGTTCAGTTCAATAAAACTGATACAGGGTCGCTGATATGTATGGAAATGGTCGAATATCTCCTAAAGTAAGATAGCCAGCGAAAAATTTTAGGATACAAAAGATTTAGGGTTTTTCAAAATCTATTACAATAAAGAAAAATAAGTATACAGAATCAGTCAAAAAGTCATGACGAAACAAAGTTTCTTTTTCATTGAAGGAACACCCTGTATATTCTTCAATATTTAATTTTTCCCCAAAATTCTAAATAAAATTGTTTTAGCACATCATATCCTAAATTCAACCGTTTTCGAGATCGAATTTTGAAAATAACTTTCTTATAATTTTACAATGGTGATTTGTGCAACCAGTTGGGAAAAGCACCATTTTTCGTAATGAGCGGAACGAGCGAAGGAAATTCCGCAAAAGAAAGCGAGTTACGAAAAATAGGGCTCTCCAACGTGTTTCACACAATATTTCTTCTAATTTTAACATGTGATCCTTTTTAATTCAAGTTAAAAATATAAAAAATATATATTTAAAAAAACTAGAAATTAAAAAAATATTTCAATATTCAACGACTATGCCGAAAAGCATAGGGTGCTTTTTGGTTAAGTATCTTTGAGGAACATAATACTTTTAGAGTAAGATCCCACAGCCGGCAAACCTACCTCATTTCAGCAAAGCTGAAATTTTAAGTGTGAATAGTCTGATATATAGTTGAGAACGTACTTGCTAGCTTGAAATTGAGAAATGATTTAGTTTTGGGATAAATATACAAATTAAAAAAAACCAATTCATTTCCAAATTTCCATGGGAAAAATAAAAAAAAATCGTCAGGCGTGGTGATTCGAACCTTCGCCAGTTTTTGATATCAGAGCTTAGATCATGATCTCCTATCACTGTTAATTATTCAAGTGTAACCCTAAGGCTCTTACTCTTTAGACTTCGAATATGTGGGCCTCAGCCATTCACGGTTTGATGAAATTTTGACTGGTCAAGCACTAGAGACCGGTCTCTAATACTTGCCATGAGGGTGTTTCTCGAATAATGACCGAGAGGGAATTTTGATATGAAATTTGGAAAAAGTAATAATTTCTATTGAGGATGCAGCTCCGCTACTCAGTATGGATTAGCAGGTAGCCCATCACTCTAAAGAGTGCCTGGGACGTTTAAAACGCGAGGGGTCGTCTATGGCATAATCAGTGGCTTCCCTGACGAGCGGATTCTCGTGGGCTGTTGCGCAATCAAATACTTTCTGATTGCGTTCTCGAATGATGCTTCTGATGGAAGGCAGATTTAAGTCTTCAAGGATCCGATCGTTCCGCACGTACCACGGAGCGTTCGTTATCATCCGCAGAACTCGCATTTGCGCCCGTTCCAGGACGCCAATGCTAGTCCTGCAGATTTGGCCCCAGGCGGCTGAGGCATACAAAATGACAGGCCTGAACATCATCTTGTAAATCATGATTTTGTTTTTTAATGAGAGTTTACTCTTCCTATTGACGAGAGGGTATAGCGCGCAGATTTTGTTGACAATCTTTGTTCTTACAATTTTGACGTGTGGACCCCAGGTGAGCTGGCGATCCACAGTGACTCCCAGGTACTTGACCTGCTCTGACCACTCTATCTCCCTTCCTGAGATAGTCACTCCCTCTCCGGGTTATTTCTCTTACGTCCCATCGAGATTGCCTGTGTTTTATCAGGATTCAGCTTTATTTTCCACTCCAGATACCACTGCTGGAGGTCGATTAATGCATTTTGCAAATAAACGACCCCCATCAAGTGGTCGGCTGCAGAGGAGAGCGAAGCCGTATCATCGGCGAACAGGGAGATTTTCACATGTTCGCTCCTTGGTATATCGGAAGTGTAAAGGGCGTATAATACAGGAGACAGTACTGCCCCCTGGGGAACACCAGCCTCAATTTCTCTCGAATCCGAGAGAGAATTGTCGACCCTGACTTGGAATGTCCTACCTAAGAGGAACGATTTCAACCATTTGACCAAACCCAATGGCAAATGAAAATCAATGAGTTTGGCGAGTAGACCTTCGTGCCAAACCCTGTCAAAAGCTTTGCTGATGTCCAGCAAAACTATATGCGCGCTATTATTGGTGTTCAGTGATGTTATTGTGTCCTCCACCAGCCTCATTACCTGAAGCTCGGTGGAGTGGGCACGTCTAAAACCGAATTGTTCATTAGGTAGGACATTTCTATCCTCCACTTCTTCATCAAGCCTTTGCAGGACGATCTTTTCAGCCAACTTAGCTGAGCTGAAAAGCAGACTGATCGGTCGATAATTTTGTGGGAAGGTCGGGTTTTGTCCCTGTTTTGGAATCATGACCACAATGGCATGCCTCCATCTACAAGGGAATCTCTTAAGGCGCAGAGAGTTGTTTATGATATTTAATAATGATTGCACCTGGTTTTCCGGAAAAAACTTAATCATTCGATTAGTTATTCCATCATAACCAGGTGCTTTTTTGGGGTTGAGCCCCTTAATATAAGCCTTAAGTTCATCCAACGTAGCTGGACGAATGTCATCGTGATTGGGTTCCCTGAGGGTGCGGCGAACCCGATCTTCTAACAAAAGATCACGATCCAAATCATCGTCTGGATGCTCGTTCAATCTAAATTGCCTTTCCATCGAGTCTGCAAAAGCTTGAGCTTTGGACTCGGTGTCGTAGCACAGTCCGGCCTCACCATGAATAGGGGGTAGATCGGTCTTTTTGGTTTTTAAATTTTGGTGAATTTTCCAAAGTTGATCATTATTTTCTAAATTTTAAAGGGTTGTGCCAAATCTTCAATTCGAAATTCCGATATGTTTTCACAAACCTTCCTATTCAGTTCGTTAGCTCGGATTCTGTCCGCAGGGAACAGACTCCTTTGGTACGCTCTTTTGGGCGGTTTCTTTCACGAATGAGGTTTTTAATTCTCATTGGAAATTCATCATGGAACTTTGGAGCCGGTTCTCTGCGGGAGGAATCCTCCAAAGCATTTTAATGGTGAGTTCGTAGCGCGCCACGACCTCATCCAACTCGAGTGGAGAATCTATCCACTCAGGAGCGCAGTAAGCTGTCTCCAGAAGCGAACGGAATCTCTCCCAGTTCGCCTTTGTACACATGCGATCTGATTGGGGCGTAGGATCATTCCCCAGTGATAATATCACCGGGTTGTGATCGGAGCTCAACTCGGAGAGGACGTGTATATCCCAGTTCCAGGTGATGTTCCTGGCCAGGGCAATGTCAAGCACGTCGGGCCTATATGGACCAAAGTGCGTCGGCTCATCTGGAGCCAACACTTGATATTCATACCTGTCACTATGTTGTCTCAACCGTCTACCACTAACGTTGGTTACACGACTCCATTGTACGTGCTTAGCGTTCAGATCACCCATGACCAGAACAGGTTGATCTGTTTCCATCAGGAGCACATCAAGTGCCTCAGGAACTATTTGATTTCGCGGAGGGTTGTAAGCACTGATTAAACGCATAGGACCACTCCTCGTGTTGAAAATTATACCTACAGCTTCAATACCATGAGTATCATCATTGGAAATGCCAAACTGAACATGCGAATAACAACGTTTTACCAAAATGGCAACGCCGCCACCCCGACGTCCAATCCGGTCATTTCTGAGCACTTTGTAGTTAGGAAATCTAACAGGTTTCCCATTAAGATGAGTCTCTTGCAGAAAAGCAACGTCTATGTTGTTTCCTACAAGAAACTCTTGAAACTCGAGTCTATTCTGGAGAAGTCCATTACAATTCCAACTCACTGCTTTGATGAAATTCGGAAGCTGCCGTTCACCCATTAATTGGGATTAAAACCAGTTGAAAACTTTGCAGCAGCTTCTGCGAACTGCGCAAACAACATCCTCATTTGATCTAAAGTACTAAGAATGTCTTTAGGCGTGGAAATTGGGGCTGTCTGAGAAGGGGGGGCGTCCCGGGCCGCCGCCGCATATGACACTCCCGCTCGTGTCCTATTTTCGGGGAAATATCTTCGATTCTGCGATTGTGAAGCGGGGTCCATCCTGCGCCTTATTCGTGGGCATCTAGGACACCCACGATAGTTCGCAGTGTGTTCCCCACCGCAGTTCGCGCACCTAGCTTTTTCTTGCCTAGGTTTTTGACATTCTCGTGTGATATGTTCTTCCCCGCATTTAAACAAGCGGGTGTGGCACAGCAGTTCAGCTGACAGTGGCCGAAACGCTGACAACGATGACACTGTCCCACAGAGCTCTAGGTCTCTGGGGTTCAGCGGTGATTTGAACATTTAATATGTCAGTGATTTTAAAAATTTCTTTTTGTTCTTTGTTTAAAAGAACAAGGACAAGAGGTAAAGGGGTTTTTTCCGAATCAGATTTGTGCATTCGAGCCACTGAATCCGGGGCAAACCCCCTTTCAGACAGCTCTGCTTTAATGTCTTCGCAAGAAATAAATTCGGGAACGCCTCTCAGGACTACCCGTAATTTTTTGTCCTCAGGGAGGCTGTAAGTATGAAATGGGATTTTTTGGTCCCTGAAAACACTACTTATCTTCCTGAAAGTTTCAGGAGAGTCTGGAAAAATTTTTACTCCGTCAAAGACATTCTTAGCGGGTTTAACAAGTTTTATGTTATTGGATTTGAACAACGAAATGACTGTTGTCCACATATTCTTATCCCTAACAGTGATGGGAGGGACATTCTGTCTTTTCAACGTCTGTGGAGTCAGTTCCGTTGGTGGTGTATTGGTCACGTCAGTCTGTTCCATCGTAATGTCGTCATTGTTGGAATTTTGGGGGACGTTTGAATCGCAATTTTCGATTGAATTTGGTGAATTTAAAATTTTCGAGAAAATGGTGGAGGAATCAATGTTTCTCACTTGAGCTGATTCCGGTCCTGGAATAGCTGACTTTTCGATCGTGGGGACGTGCATATCGCCGTCTGACAATTTTGACAATTCGTGAAATTTATTCGAAATGGGAACCAAATTTGGATTTTTTCTAATAGGACTCGTAACTACTACTATTCTAGAGCTTCTACGTTGGGGTTGAGACATAGAGGGTGGATTTACTTTACCCTTCGGTACTGGAAGTGCCGGGAATGAATCAATTCGGTGCCTTTTGGCTGGAGCTTGTCCGTTTTGGGTATCTGGTGTGGAGATTCTGGATTGAACTAGGGCATTGACTGCAGGGATTTTGATGAGGTCATCGCCAAGAGAGGCCAACAAGGCCCCGAGCACTTCCAGGAGATCGGCTCTATCGAGAGAACCGATCCCTGCAAGCACCGACTCCTTGTTCGCCAGATTGCACTCACCAGTCGGCCGATCGGATTCCGCTGAGTAGGAGGAATTTTCGGTAATCTTCAATGGTGTGGATGGCTGGGGGGGGTTCTTTCGCCTTCCGTTGTACAAGACGCTGGTTGGCTTCGGAAACACTGGTTTTTGCTGATTTTTTCGGGAGCGAAAAATAGACACAGAGCTTACATCGTGCGCCTTAGACCGTTTGGCCAACTGGACGATATTAATTGTCAAACGCATTACGATACTTCAACGTGAGAAAGTTTTTTATATACTTTCATACCTGCTACCCGTGGAACAGGCCCTCTTTCATGCTAGCAAGTATGCATACGTTCTCAACTACATATCACACTACTCCTACTCAAAACTTCAGCTTTGCTAAAATGACGTAGGTTTTCCGGCTCTGGGATCTTGGACTATTTTAATTGATTTCGACAAAGCACCCTAAGCTTTTAGGCATAGTCATTGAATATTGAAATTATTTTATACTTTTTAGTGCTTTGAGAGCGTGTTCTCATCCTTGGAGAGACTTCCATAGAAAAAAACAGAAAGTTTTGCTACATAGAAAACTATACGTTGTCAGCTGGGGTCAATATCAGCAATTCTTCAAATTATGTTATTAATATTCATATTTACTTTTTACCATACATATTATGTATTGAATGGCCTCAAAATTATAACAAGTTTTATTCCTGTATTTTTTGCAACTGTTGGTGAAATTTAGTTTTCATCACCAGTTGCGGAAAATTTTACTTTTCGCAACCGGTGATGAAAAGTAAAACATTTGATAACATCAACGAGTTTTGAAAAGTGTCACTTTAAATGTCAAAATTAAAAAAAAGATATAGCAAATACTTTCTCTACTACGCTAGTAAGAGTTGTGTTTCTTCAATTTTGCAGTCGTGTCTGTTACCCTTTTCGAAGAGAACAAGTGGTAGGACGGCTTTCGAGAATTCAGGATTCTATTTTTCCCGTTTTTTGCGGTTCGAAATTTGCAGGAAGTCTCCAATGTTTTCTTTACTCAGGTATTTATATTTATATGATTATTTCATTGGTACCTGAAATTTTTTCCATTAGAGTTATTATTATTGCATCCTGCATTGCTGTTCTTGTTATTTCCTCGTTTTGTCTTTCGCACTTCTTCATCTATTTCGTTGTACGGGGTTACCTTTTCATCGATAATTTTTCCTTCTTTTTGTAGTCTGATATCTTCTTTACCTTTCAACCAATTTTGTCACTTCTATGTACACTTATATTTTTTTCCGTCAGGAAGTGGTCAATTATTGAATTTATATTTCTTTGTTGCTCCCCTTGAATAAATCGTTTACTATACATGGATCAATGATTTCTGCTTCCATATTGATTTTTTTCATCTTATCTTATATCCATTTCTTCAGTCCTGTATAATCAATTATCATTACCCATTCTACCGTTCTGGTCAGACATTATTATTTTATTTTATGTTATTTTGTATATTTCTTTGGTAATTTATTATAGCATTCCCCTTCATCGTTTACTCTAGCATTTTTATTTGGTACATATGGGCTATGTGCGAAGTGCTTGGTGGGGACAGTTAAATCGATGTGTTAGAAATGTGAAACATATCGGGACTGTCAAATTTATTTTCATAATTCCACGTTTAATTCGCTATCTTATCTTTTTGCATTCAAGAAGGAAATGGGTAACAATACTTGTTGTGTTTTGAACTGCAAAAATAAGTGGAAAAATTGTTTGTGTGAATTTTACACGTTTTAAAAATCGGCCTGAAAATTGGAGTGAAAGAAAGAAATGGATAGTTGCTGAAAAAAAATTCATGTTGTAATTACAATTTCACTAGATAAATTTTATTTTTATAATATTATAAGTGATAATAACTACTAGCGCAGTTCAAAATTCAAATTGCACTAAACTGCTCCACCTAGAAAAAAAGCTATCGCAACGAGACTAGAACTTTAGAAACCTCGATCATCATTATTGGAACGTTGAATTGCTCATTAGCTAGCAAATCAGTACATCGATTTGATATATGGTATTTTTGATATTTGACGCAAAAAATATGGAATTGCTTTGGGCATTTTGTGATTAGGGAATTAGATTCGAGCTCAATAATGGTGCTATGATTGACTGCTGCTTTTGGTTTTCAGTATTCTCGAGTGATTGGAGGAACTTGGTGTATTTCCAATGAAAAATTATGCTGCATGAAAATTGCGGTGAAAATTAATAAATAAGGCACAATTCAGATTACTTTCATTCAGAGATGTTTTGTGGGGTGTTGATGTCACAGAAGTTGCCCAATGAAATATGGGCTCGGATTGAATAACTTTGGCCGTTAATTCTCAGCGCTTCAACATTTATCATGTGTTGTGCTAAAACTAATTCCCTTATACCACAGTTTGAGGTTGGAAATATATATCATGTTTTATGCTTTCAAATCTTGTTCTCATTATATCTATTTGTTCAACTTATAAATATTATAAATTGCATTCAAATATCAATCATGTTATACATTCTTTGGAGTATTCCACTTGATTTTAATAGAAATTATCAAAACATGGCTGTGGAGTAATTCATCGGTCCCGAAATGTTGAGGTCGCTAGGCGGCGCCACTCTCGTGCATGCAGCATATAGCTCATTTCTTCATTTCCCATTGATAATTCCATCGTCATTATTAAGTCAGCCCCGCTATAACAAGATTATTCTTCCTCTTTTCCGATTCAATTTTTTTCAGTGCCTTGATTTCAGGATAGTATCTCTATTTCCATATTTATATTTTTTATTTTGAATTATTACCGGTGTTTGCGTTGCCCTCGTTGTACCTTCCCGAGTTCTTCTATCAAGTCAATTTCTCCATTTCAACAAATATCCCCTATCAGTTTTCTTTTGTTTATCTATACATATATAATTACATGTCCTCACTGATTCACTGACTTACGATCAACGCTCAGATCAAAGCAGTGGGGTGCTATTTTGAAAACCGTGTGAAAAAATTCAGCATGCGTTTATATTTTCGAGTAAAATTTTAATATTTGTATTTTGATATGGGTCAACACTGTTCATATGCGGTTGTGTTCGATTGAAATGCATCGCATGGTCACATCACGAAATATTCGCATACGAAATGACAGGAAAAGGTTGGAAGGGAAAGAGACAAGCTAAAATATTCAGGTTAGAATATATAGTTATATATAGTTTTGGTGGAGTTCGGCCTCAGAAGAAATTCTGGCTCGAAGGCGCAGAACATGACAAAAAGTATTGGTTGACCCGTTGTAGTCTAATCAACAAGTTCAAAAACGTGTTAAATAGATATAAAGCTCCTAAAAATATGAGCGATAGCTCATTCGATCCGGAATGACGTCTAGAAAAATGTTTTTTGAGGGTTTATTAGCACGTAAAAAAATGCGATTGTTATTAACAAAATAAGATTAAAAAAAGAAGGTATTTCGTTTTTCGTTATTAATTTCTAAAATAATGATATTTAAGGAATTATGAAAAAAGAGGAAAAAAGAGGGGGAAATTTCCAATAAAAAAGTCCTTCCTCCCGGAACTCTATCTCTATTATTTATAAAAAAATTTAACGCTGAAAATAGGGCTTCGCGAGGTCGTTACGGTATAGGCGCACCGTCTCAAAAGCCGTTATATCACCTACAATATTTTTTTTATAGTATTAAATAACAATTTAAAAATATGAATGAATTATGGTGTAATTTAGACACTTGAACGAAAAAAACCTCGGTAAAAAAAATTTTCATGTCGATTTTCTAAAAAGTTACACCATTGTTAATTAACTAATTTTTTTCCAATCTCTGTTTTTATAAATTACGACATAAAAGTGTAAATAATTGGTCTATAAAATTTTCGCCTCGTGGAGCTCTTTCCATTCAGATACTTAATGAAGCAATGCAAAAAAAAATATTAAAGTTTATTATTTTGTCAATTATAATTTTTATAAATTAACAAAAAAGGAAATTTCTAAAAAAATTTATCAAAAAATTTTTTTTCCAGTAATTTTAGCCAGAAAACGAATTCCATAGGAAGAAAAATAAATTCTCAAGTCAAAAGAGCGACAAAAAGCTGATGAGCCTATGCCCGTTAAAAACACTTCATCATCTGTTTAGACAAGGAAAGGCACTCAAAAGTTACTATAAAAAATCACCCTTTCTCTCGATAGAGCTTCTAATGAATCGTCACCTCCTAGTTATGCATATATTAAGAATTTTTTTGTTAAACAAAGTCTCTATAAATTAATAGTTGTTGACAGCTCGCCTAATTACTAAATACCATAAATCTGTTTTTATATATTTTTGATGACAGAAACAAGCCATTGATTATGGAGTCGCTGACAAAAGGGAAAATAATTATAAGATCAGATATTTTTACCCGCGACAAGCACAACTACCACGTGATCGGGTAACGGATTATAAAAAGGCGCGATATCTCTCGGTGTTCAGCAGTGAAACAAAGAACATGAATTATCAAAATGAGGTTAGATTTCATTCGAGTACAACATAGTGAAATGAAGATAAGAAGAGTACGAATATAGTCGCCAGGCAGTGAACTTGGGTATCCATTAGGAGATATTTTATTCGAGTTAATCCGAGTAATAACAGTAACCAAGTGAATCACCAGTAAACCAGTATTTTTTCCAAAATTACCTATTGTTTATCAACGCTTCAAGAACGGGATAAGTCAACGGAAAACCTCAAATAAAAAGTTCATGACCTTATAGAAAACGATAATGTAATACATAGTGCGAAGTAAAAATATAAAATAAACAATTTTTGCGGGATGAATCAGAATAATAATACAATTAAACGATTTGTCGGTTAAGAGCCTTCTCAAGTAAAAAGTGTTGACCATGCTGATTTAGAGTAAGTTCATATGTGTTTTTCTGGATTTATGTTTGGCAAATTCAATCTTCCATGATACGAATGTGTCTTTAAATGTATCTCTATAATTTCATGTCGCCAAAGTTTTCAAAAGACAATTATCAACGGTCGTTTTCGAAAATTGATGTCACCATTTCTTTTCGTCCATCTATTTGAATTGTAGACTGATAAAAAAATAACTTCAAGTATCTACACTATATTCATGGAGTATTGTATTTTTTATCCATATGTAGAACGGATGAAGCACTTTTGTTAACTTTTATTAAATATATATGTATATTCTTGCTATTTTTATGAGTGCATTATTATTTTTTTGAATCTTTCTGAAACCCGGTTCGTACTTTCTGGATAAACAACTCACCGCCCAGGCATAGAGAGAAAGTCGATGCTCTTGATGCTTGATTTCTCAATCTAACGACAAATTTGGTGTTGCAGGTGTGTTTTGTTCATTCATAACACCCTGTATAGGCCAGGCTCAACACCATGATCGGATGTAAACTGATCTGAGGACCTCAGGTGATGTCAGAAAATTATAATCGCAAAGTTTCAGTGACTCGTATGATAGATAGGAATAAGACAAGTTGTCAAAATTACATTTTCGTGTCCACCTATTATTTTTCAAATGGCGACCATTTTTTGACAAGCACTTTCCGAAAAAAGGATTTTTTGACGAATCTAACGATACTGATTTATTTGCTATTGCATTAAAAATGAGAACATAATTCAAATACTACTAAAGCAAATACTGGATAATAATTTATATAATTTTGTCAAGTGTACCATGGATAATAATCTATTTACTTTAACTTTAGTGAATTTTCAGAGTGCATTTCTCCTTGTTCAAGGCACATTTCAGCTCGTTCAATTGTTTCTCTCAACACGTTTCGTAACATTTGAGGCCTTATACTTCTAAATGCCCGTAGAATTATTCCTTCCAAGATTTCAAGAGTGGCTGAGGCTGTTGCATAATGAACCTTTTCTTCAACATATCCCCAAATATTGGGCTGGCCACCGTACTGCACCATTGGTTGCAATGAGTTGATTATCAAAATGCTCTATTAATTATTGAGAACTTGTCTGGTATTTTGAGGGGGTGCTCTATCTTGTTGGAATTGAATTCGCCGTAAAACTGCTAAAGGTAGATTATTCAGATGATCCTCAGGAAAAATAGTGAAAAAACCTAGTATTGAGTCAGCAAGTTCAACTTTACCCAGTAAGTCAACCTGAAAATATTATTTCCAACAGGAATACAAAGAAGTATTTTTTCAATCAATCTCTCTCCATATTTGATGAAGGAAATTGTCAATCCTTCATGACGAAGACACATAATAGTCTAAGATACGAAGAAGAGGCGACCTTGACCCATCTGCTTACCGAATGAAATGTATTTTTTATTGAATGTAATATGTTAACAAATATATCACAAATGGATGTCATAAAAAAAAATCTGTCGGGACAATTTTTTTACAAGCTTTTATTTAGCTTCACCTGGTGTCTGTAATTAAATCTGAAATGAATTTGACCCACTTCTAGTCGTCCGATTAACTTGAAGTTTGGCAGGTGTTCATGAATCCGGTGACAATGCATTATGGATTTTTTGTTGGAGAAAAATTATAATGGCAGACGAGTTTTGTAATTCTATTGAAAATTGGTATCTGGGGATTTTTGGGGTCACAATGAATTTTTTGTCAAAATTTATAAATGCAAGATGGTGGACAAGTTTGGTGATTATGGGCCGTTTCAATTCAAAGTTGGTATGTGTAGGGTTTTTGAGATCGTAGATTATGAGTTTTTTGTCAAAAAATATTAATTTCAGAAAGCGGCTTCAATATAGCGGACGAGTTTTGTGATTATGGTCCGATTCAATTTAGAATTGATATGTGGGGGTTTTAGAGGTCGGAGATTTTCATTTTTTGGTTGAAATTCATGAATTGATTGAATATGTCATATTTCAATTATTGCAGTGTTACCGGAATGATGAATAATGAAGGAAATCCATTTGTAATATGTTTGTTAACATATAACATTTCATAAAAAAACATTCCGTAAGCACATGGGTGAAGGTCGCCTCTACTTCGTATCCTGAACTATAAGGAAAATAACTCTTCTAGATGAATGAAAGATCTTCGGTGGAAATATTGAAAGAATTGTATCAGCGAACCATTTTTTCTATTCAATCGACAAATCACTCATCATAGTATTTCCACTCTCGTGAATTGTTCATGGCGGATTATGATGTTCGAAGACGAAAATTGCACCGACATTTTGAACTGAATGCCTTATGCTGTTTTAGGTTACAATCATTTGATTCACACATGGACAGACTAAAAACCCAACCCAACGGAAATAATAACAGATATATTCAAAAACTTGAATGAAATAATGACAACGCGCAAGGACAATACTATTGGAAAGCGAAATAGAATCGAAATACAAACCAGCAAAATATTTTGTATAGTTATTGGTTAACCCTGACCTGATCTTTGTAAATTACCAATGATGGTTTTTAGTAATTTCATATTCTTTGTTCGCCCTGTATGGTCCTTCCATATGAGATTCATCAGTTTGTGTTGCTTTCCAACAAAAATTTGTATTTCGTTACATACAGGGTGTAATCTAACCGCTTGCACACCCGTGAATGACAAGTGTGAAATGCCATTTTGTAACAAATTACAGTAATTCAAAATTCGGAAAAAAAAGTTTTGGGAAACGCCGCCGTCCTAACCACAGCTGACCTGCACAGAGCATTATGAAAACACTGGCACTTGCTGGATGTAATAGACATTCAAATAATGTAGAATTTTGTAATTATTTTGTGGTAAATGTACAAAAAGAGTCATAGCATTTTCATTGCAGACTGCCTGCGACAGGTTTTGAATTTCAAAATGATGAAAACAAACGAACCTCGTTATATCCAAACTGGTATATAAAGTAATACACTTTGAGGCACTTATCGAATCACAATGATAGAAAAATCACTTATAGGAACACAAAAGATACAGACAGTATTGTATTTAGATCAATATCAGTAAACATTTTGACCTGGCAATACAGAATAACACGTAAACACTGTTGCCAGGTGGGGTTTTCAAAAATCTCGCACGTGCCTGTTGTTGCACAAGCCTTCCACTGCCCGCCTCTTGCACCTACCAAGGTCCTGGTGCAACCAGCCCTTTTTGGTTATGTTTGAGTAGTATCATAGATTGCAACAATTAATGTTGTAATCTATAGTAGCATCACTTACAAAATAAAATCAATAGTGTGAACGAAAATAATAATATAAAAAATTAGATTTTCGAGAGAAATTGCGAAATCTGGTACAATTGAGGTAGAATCTGTAGCATTTTTCGAAAAGATCAGAATGAAGATTTGTGTCTGTCATGCAGCACTGCTCTTCATTTTGTTTATGACCTGAGTAAAGAAATAATAATTACTCCTTTTACTATTTCGATTTGTGATTTATCCTTTTTTTAGACTTTAGTATTGAAATCTTAGCTCAACATTTCAACAGTAACGATTGTATTGGCAATACAGCGTTTTATGGATACTGGCCAAACGGGTCGCGAGGATTGTCCACTTGTTGAACGGGAAGTAGACAATTTTAGAGCTTGTTGTGAATCATTCTACTTTGAGCACTCGACAAATTGCTGCATGATTGAATGTTCCATACAATTTTGTTGCTGAAATTCTGCGAGATGAACAAATACATCCTTATCACATCCAACTGATGCAAGCACTTTTGCCATCAGACTATCCCTGTAGGTTAGCATTCTGCAACTGGCTTTTACATCATCATGACGAGAATTCGAATTTTGTCAGACAGATGATTTTTAGTGATGAATCGACATTTGCTAGAGACGGTGTGTTCAATTTTCATAATGTTCACGTCTGATCTGCTGTCAACCCTCACGCTTTCCGGCAAACACATTTTCAATAGCGATTTAATGTAAATGTGTGGGCTGGAATTGTTAATAGTCAGCTGATCGATCCATTTCTCTTTACCCCCGACTAAATAGTGAATTTTACCTTGACTTTCTAACTATTGAGTTGTCAGTACTGCTCTTGGAAGTATCTTTGGATATTCGGCAGAGAATATGGTTTCAACTTAATTGAGCATCAGTTCACTTTTTCCGACAGGGACCATCTGAATGATGTTTTTCCCGGGAGATGGGTTCAGCTTGGGTAGTTGTGAGGAGAGAATCTTAGGATTGTGAACGAAGAATTATTACTGTTCTACTTCACTTTCTACATCTACAAAAAAGACATGCATAACCCAAACAAAACAAAAAATAAATTATATAATAAAAGTTAGAAATAAAAAATTATCTTCAAACACAGAAATATGTATAAAATTCGTGAACAGGTCAATTTTACTTCGTACCACAGAAAATAATTTTGTATTATTTTTGGGGTCAATTTATTGGAGGAGCATTGAAAATGAATTTTGGAAATTGAGTCCAACAACTTATTGTCAGAATCTTTTTTGGGGAGGTATAAAAAATTCACCAGTTTGTCAGTAACATTCCATTTGGATAATTGATTGCCTAAGATAATTCAACAACGGAAATTAATCAATGTATCGGGGAAAAATTACTCCTTCTAGAACTGATAACTCTAGGGGGACCCAGAAAATGGAATGAAACATATTGTTATCATTACCTGGGACACTTGTAGAACTGAAAACAAACTCCACGCCAGACGCCACCACACTTGTAAGCCATTGATATGGCCCACAATACAGGGTGTTGTTTAAATAGGAACACCACACTTAGTTTACTTGGTTAAGATGTTGTTACCGCTATACTGGGTGTGAATGATTTATAAGAACTCACTGGCGTCTTTTCAATATATGGATGTTATAGATTACCAGAGAGCTGGAATCGTTCAAATTGTGTAACTTGCCAATCCAGTTATACAATAGCACTTATTAAACAAACAAACTATATTAATTAGAAAAAAATACTTCGTTACAACAAATAAACACACTGAATGGTATGACATTCTAATCCATAAAACTTCAGTATTTCCATAGTAATATATACCTGTTCCAAATAATGTACTACAACTTGGAATGGTTTCACAACTGACAGTAGAATCTATCAATTTTCAAAAATCACTTTAAGATGAACAACAATTTTTCATATGGAATTATCCGTCTAAATACGTTATAAAATGAATTCAGTAATTTTTCAACCACACTGTATATAAAACCTTAAATTTCATTGAGTTTACAATCTAAAAACATAGGGAAACTATGATGGAGGAACAAGTATCATTCCAAATCAACTGTTGAAAAGTTTTATGATTTATAAATTTTTTTTAATTTATGAGTCAAATGCTCACACATACTCTTGTACAAAATATCTGAAACTCTACTGAATGAGTAGATAAAACAATAATGAAAAAAGTAATATTTGTTGCATGAGCACTTATCATTCAACGAAAATATATGACGGATTAATAATGATTTGTAAATCTTTATACACAATGGATGTAAAATTAATTTGATTCAATAATGAAATCTGTGAAATGATTCTAAGTATAGATTCAATCAACAGCAATGAGTCGAATTATGTCGAAATGTAATTCACAGTAATGAAAGTCTTGTTTTTATGCATTCTACAAATAACTGGAGTTTCTATAGAGTAGTTCAAAGTTCAAAACTAATTTAATTTATGATTTGAAAAAAAATACAAATGACCATAATCAAATATATGATTAAAATTTCATTGAAACATTTTCACTTTGGGGAGAGATTTCATAGAAAATAGAATATTATATATTTAATTCAATAAATAGTTGAAAAAGATTTAATATGCTAAAGTAATACAAAACACAAAAATAAAGTTCATCATTCTGGATTTCATACACAATATTTTTAGCAAACGATTTCCAAATTCTGATCAATAATCATCAATTTCATAACTACTTTCTTGGTTATTATTTAGTTATTTTTGGCAATGGAATAACGACTTTTCTTCTTGATGAAACATATTCTCGTTTCGATATTTTCATAACATTTTTAGGTATACATTACAATCATTTATGTTTGACCGTTAGGACCCAATTTCAATCTGACTACATACTTCGAACTGAGTCCTGCCTGACTTAATTCGGGTGGGGTGAATGAGTTGAATAAATATTTTTCTGGGTTTATATATCCCACTAGACGATGACGTTTACCCCATGCGTGCCCATTATCTACCGATGAAATGGTTTGTGATGGGTTTTAGGATTATTCATGAGTTCAATTTATAGGACTTGGGTACCAGGATGAGTAAAAAACAATAAGGAGTTTTTCATGTGTGACATTTTCATCTCCTTAATTTATTTATCTGTATATGTTTTCGACAGCAGGTCATAGGTAATCATTATTTCCACTCAGCTGGGGTGTTTTAGAGTGCATTCTATCCGCGGCGGTAATTAATGACTGCTTCTTAAATATTAAAGTTGAAGGTTCATAACATCTTAGCGGAAGACGTCCACATGTTTTTGATTTTTATAGCGTAATAAATTTGGGAATTTTATGTATGTATTATCTGATGATATGACTTTCATACGCAGACAATTTTCGTGAGTTGAAAGTTCGACTTCATAAATATCATTTTATGCTCAACCTTACATCTCGGTTGGCATTTTTATTAATTCATGATGTGATTTCAAGCATTCTTAGAATGTAATGTCGGTTGAAATAATTTTTCATATTTGAGTTGGCCACTTCTTCATATATAAATTCGTTATATCTATGTATGATATTAAAATTTTTATTTGTATGAAAAATATTTTTTTTCAATATACTAATGAATTATTGAAATTTTTTGATATTTTAGTTTATGGTTGTTATAAAAACCTTTATGAAAATACTCATGAAATACATATTGAAAACAATTTTATGGAGAAAGAGTACAGAAAATACTTCGAGAGAAAGTTTTATTTTTACTCTCGAACAACCATAATGAAAAGAATTATAATCGAAAAAAAATTGTTATTTTTAGAGCAATGAATTTTTTACCAAAGTGATTGAAAGACTTGTGAATAAAATATTTTATAACTGAATATTTGTGAGTCCATCAATCCTTAGCCCAAAACTATTGAGCCAATCGAAATAACAAAAAGTGGGACTGACTCAATAAAGTTTTAACCATATTTTGTTGATTAATATTCACATTACACTACGAATGTTTTTGGATGAATAATTTGAAGTCATCATGATTATAGGAATGGAAATAATGAATGAATAAGGTAATGATCCCAATCAACTCATGAACTCCTATCAAAATAAAAGCTATGTATCCTACCCAGAGTGATAGCAAGAAGAGAGAGAAAGTATGTATGGCATTTCCATACCTCTTACTGGAATTTGAGAAAGTTATAATATTTTCAAAACATCATTTATGAATTCTTGGCGAAAGCTTGTTTTCGTTTTCAATTGTGAAATAACAAAACATTGCTGAGTTTAAACTACAAATAATACATCCCCTCAACGTTTACATTATAACTCCTACTTGCTGGAAACTCATATGAGAAATAAATAGAGCAGCACACACTAACAGTACATATACTTCATATCATGAATCCTTCATCATTTAAAATGCATTGGAAATAAATAATCCCATGTTTTCCATTGCAGGTTTAATGATATGAGCAAAACATAAACCGATAGCAGATATGTTGATCCCTTTGACTACATTTCAAATCCAGAACTAACCACTTATGAATCATACAATTCGGAAGAAGTTATTGTAGATCTCTTCAAGTCAATTCGTAGCCTCAATATGAGGATATAATTTCCGAAATTTACCATTCTATCGAAAAATTATTTATGTTAATATCTCTAGTACAAAAACACTTGAAGCATTTTCTCAGTTCATATAGGCACAGTCTTTGACACTGGTATGTTTCCTTGATTTGTGATTGGCGACTGCAGAATCCAAGCGGATTTGAAATTTACTACTTCAATCATAGATACGACGATTCATTTCTCTTGTCTTCTTCTCCTCAAAATACGCACGGCACAGTTCATCGTTTGGTTGTAAGAACCAGCAAAAGACAAGAATGTTAAAATTATTTCTTGTGCTCATCGCGAACTATTTTCTAATTTGTTGCAAAGTAAAATATTGCATTCACCAGAAAACAGTAGTCGAATCAGGCGAACATTCGATCGTGGATAGCTTTGTAATCCACAACAACAGGCTCATGCTAGAATATGGAAAACACCACCTGGCAACAGTGTTTGCATGATATTCTGAATCACTGGGTCACACTGGTCGATATTATTTTCAATACAATACTGCTTGTGTGTGCAGTAGTCGAATCAGGCGAACATTCGATCGTGGATAGCTTTGTAATCCACAACAACAGGCTCATGCGAGAATATGGAAAACACCACCTGGCAACAGTGTTTGCATGATATTCTGAATCACTGGGTCACACTGGTCGATATTATTTTCAATACAATACTGCTTGTGTGTTTCGTGTTCTCACAGCCGATGTTTTTATAATTGTGATTCGATAAGTGCCTCAAAGTGTGCTGACTTCATCAGCAAGTACTTATACTAGTTTAAATATAACGAGATTCGTTTGTTTTCCTCACTTCGAATTTGAATACCTATCGCAGGCAGCCTGAAATGTAAATGCTTTGTTTGTTGCATATATTTCAAGATTTACCACAGAATAGTTGTTTGAATGCTGTTGAAGATTTTATTCGTTCGCATCTGGATTCATTTCCTGAGAACTCAGGCGAAACTAGCAACGAGCAAAGAGAACGACCAAATTTACAAAGTATCGAGAAAAATCACAAAGGTTTTTGGGATAAAGGTATGATGAGCGAACATTGTTGGTCTCTGATATGTGAGACGAACCCAAAAAATTACAAACGACGCAGGTCCACTGCACTCTATTTCTGATGTTTTTCCAAATAAAGTAATGATTATTGGTTGAAAACTGCGAAACATGGCTCATTCATTCATCTAAGAAACCTGACCTGATGGCAAAAATGATTTGCGGATTCGTAATCAGCGCCAAAAGGTACCTTGAAAACTGCTCTCAGCTGCTTGGGTCCAAAATTAGGTAAGTCGATAACAATTCACTTATAAAATGCACCGCGTGCATCAATGACTGAATCTTTAGTTTTTACTAGCGACTCTCCACAAAATCTACATTTTGAAGGGACTGACTTTTACTTGTTCTAAAAACCAATTGCCTTCTTGCGGTACGCTGTCTCTCATATATAAAGTTAATCAGAGAACAAGGGACCTTGGAGTCTCCTCACAAAAAATTCAATATAAATTGAAACAAGTGGTGGACCGAAAATTCATGCCAGGTCTGCCTTATAATCCGCATACCGGTTTCAGGCTATTGGCCCTCATCAGTACGGAGTAGTCACCAGTCAGAAACCCAAAGACCTGACCGAAGCGAGATCCACCACAAATGAAAACATCATCAAGCTCAAATCACCTGCAGGTACACCGGAAATGGTAACTTTCAACTGGCGGTACCTAATGACAGAAAAAAACACTCCATACCATTCACCTAGCTCAATATGATTTGATAGGAGTGGCTGTAGATATCAAACAAGAGAGCCATGTGAAGGGTAATATTAGAAAACAAGAAACCTAGGAGTCTCTTCA
>JAFIRS010006838.1:0-31349 GCA_018342105.1 Gonioctena quinquepunctata | reverse complement strand
TTTTATTTTTGTACAATGAAAAAAAATATACAATTCACCAAATGATAATAAAGAAAATCTTTTAAAATGATATCAAAAAAAAACCCCAATTTAAAATTTTAAATAAACAATATTTTTCGATTCCATGGTCCGCAAAAAATTTTCCTCTTAATAATAAAACTTTTTTGAAAAAAATAATCAAAATAAAACCAAAAAACCCCGAACGAGGGAAATTTTTTTAACTCCTTTTAAACCCCCCCCAAACCATACATTTTCCTTTTTAAAAGTGATATACAGTTTTTGGGGTATCCCAAAATTTTTTAATTTCAAATCAACCAACTGAATTGATCCTACGCCTATAAATTTCTACCAACCCCCTTTTTCCAATGCCCCACATATATAAAGTTAAATATTTTAAATTTAAGACTTTCTAATAATACATAATTTATTAATTTTCATCAATATATTAAACCGAAGCACCCATTTCATTCTTGAAAATTTAACCCAAATAAAAAACCAAAAAACCCCCAAAATATTAAAAAAATAAAAAATTTCCCGAAAAAATATCCAGAAGTATATATTCCCCAATATAAGATCTTTTGGAATAAAATTTTGGTATTTCATTGAATTATTTTTTCTTGTAAGGATCCAGAAAAAAAACGAAATTTAAAGAGATAAAATTTCCAGATTGGGTTGAGGATAAAATTTGGATGAGTCCCATATTGAGCTTAAAGGAATAACTTTCTGTTCGGGTGTGAGGAAAATTTTGGGAAGTTCCAGAAGGATTCTGAATGATGAATTTGATGTATGTAAGATTTTGGGATTTTTTGGGAAAAAAATTTTTTCCCAAAATTTAAAAAGTTTAACCTAAAATACCCTTGAAAAATATATGACAAATTTCGCATTTAGATCATATTTGGAAATTTATTCTGAATATCCCTGTTATAGAATCACTGTTTCAAAGATTTTGATTCATTTATAGTTTCTGTATGGATAGATATCTGCTTCGAGGAAATAAGGGAAAAAAATGCCACAATATGCAAATTGTAGGTAATTAGGAATCAAAATTGAAATTATTGATTTTATTCTGAGTGGTCGTGGAAAACGAGTGATAGGGGGGATTTGATATGAATAGTATTGATTCAGTTGATTTTGATGTTGGGAAATGGACATTTGCTGGAAAAATTCTGCATATGTTGTTAAAAAGGGATAAATGCTGTATGATTTGATGGCTTCAACTGTGAATCGAAAGTGTATTGCTTGAAACTTTGAGGTTGATTTCAATTGATTTGTTTTGAGAAAAAAAAAATTATGAAGTTCCTTGAACTCGAAAAAGTTATTCACTGGTAGTTTTTTTTTTATATCACTTGGTGAGTGGCTGTTTTTTTTATTATTGAACATAAAATTAAGGAGATGCCTATATTCATACAAGTATGACCCATTGGCAACTGGTAGATGTTTTAGATAGAACGAAAACTTACTGGACCTGATCTCTGGATTGAAAATGGATGAGAAAGTACTATATTGGGCTTTATGAATGTTGTATTGTTTTGAGAAAGGGAAAAAAATGATGACGTGTACCAGAAGGACACAAATAATGAATATGAAATGTTTACAGTTTATATGGACGTGTTTTGTTGTATGTGTGTTTGTAGTTTGAAAGATGTTGATATATTGGAGAATGATTTTTGAAATGAAAGACATAGTTGAAAATATATGCTTTATTGAAAAACACAAGAACTAACTTTCTCTATAAATAACCTAATAACAATTCAAAACTTTCCGCGAGTGTGTGTTATGATACAATGTGGAGTGGATATCAAGTACCGTCCATTATGCGATAATGTCCCCATAGCAGTGTTTCATATGAGTTTTTGATCAAGTACCTCTTGTCGTCATGAGCTCAGAGCAATTTTGTTTGTGTTATAGAACTGACAACATGTTTCTCCGACTTGAATAACTTTTGTTCTTACATTTTTTCGTGATGGAGTTCTCTAGACATTCTACATAGTCTTCGAATTTGATGTTTCTATGAAGAGCGGACTTCTCAACACCTTCTGCTTTCTTTGTGATTCCATTATCTCTCAGAACATTATCAATTGTTTCCTGATCTTGTCCCACCTCTTCTAAATCTCTGCGGAGTTTTTCTCTGTCTTTGTCTGAAGTTTGAGTCTTGAAAGCGTATGATTTTGATCTCAGTCCCACAAATTCCAACATTATCCGACCTTCGTTTTCATCTTTCGTAAGGCCCAAAACTTTTTTGTTCACGAGGGGTATATTGTAAAATGTTATTTTCTGGATAGTCACTCGGTATCAAAATATTTATGACAATCACGACGGATAACTTCATAAACGTCTTTATTACGTATTTCGTAAACCAATGAATCGGTATCCGTGTACAAAATGGAACAGTCGACCGAACTCTGGTATCATGTAACCGTAGTGAAAGTCGTAAATTGTAGTTTTTGCTAAATCAAGTATACTCATTCCACATATATAGGTTTGTTGAAATATATTTCAGTTCTATTCAATTCGATTGCTACTAGATTCTCATTGAATATAACGACTGATTTGAATTCTGGTTTAGAAATTAGAGCTTCTGCGCCATATCGTCTTCCCATTTAGTTACCAACTTAACGTTGCTAGGTTTTCGAACGTTTTCCATCGTTTTTCCGAATACCGCATTGTTCATGAGTTTGAATAAATTCTTTCGAAATTATTTTTAGCAGCAGTTAGAAGCTTTGTATCATGTGTCTTGTAAGACTCCAACCATGAGGACTGTTTGAATTTTATAATTTTATGAACTTTTTCAGTTTCAAGCCGCTTGCCAAACACTGTTTTAAATTCCTCTAATGGATAATATATTTGGTTTTATCGTTGAGAATCGCCATCAGTTTTTTCTCCTTTGACTCAGGAGAAAAATGATGCGGACAGAAAGGCAAGTCTCTGTGGACATCGTGAATATTTTGTGGATACTCTAAGTCCACTTCAAGAATATAACCTACATCAGAGTCGTCGGCAATATTTGTAACATCTAGATCGGTATTTTCTTCCCATTCGAAACCGCCATATGGAAGATGCTGACTCATTCCGAGTCCGTATTGATTGTTAATGTCCGTGTATAATAAATATGTGTCTTGTTTGATCGAATCATAAACAGGCATATATTTGTTGTTTGCATTTGCTCTTCGTTTGGAGCATTGACTCAATCCCCCTCGAATTCCTTCCTCAATGAATAGTATCATGTCGATGTCTGTCAGTAATTCCAAATTAATGCCTGTATGTTTCAACATACAGTCCCACGAGTACCCCGGTAAAGTATAGTAATGGGCTGGATCAAGTCCATACGTTTTCAAACAACTAACCCTAAATTGTTCAAAAACCTCTACCAGAAGCAATATATCTGTTTTGAGATATATATCAGAATATTCTCCTAAATTCCTACATCCGAACTCTGACCATACTCGTTTAGCATGTACATATTGCTTGAGCGTAATATTTTTATTCTCTAGCCTGTTGTAGAAATCATTTTTCCTAGGTAAGGAGGTGGAACTGAGTTTTTCGAAACTGTCTACAAAATCATATGGGAACACTCCTTTCTTTGGAATCAACTCCAGTTGTTCCTCTGTTAAATCTTTGAACTCGGACTTGAGAATATTGAAGTCATCTAGATAAGAAGCCAAAGTATCTAGACTAGCACCCATAAATCTGAAATTATCAATAAAACGAAAATTGATCAAATTATCTTTCAAGTTCTTTGTGAAACTGATGTACTTCTCTTTGTTGATAGGAAGTAAATCGATACGTCCTTCCAGTCCTGTAGAAATATCCTTGATAATAAAGTGAGAATCATAGCCTGACAAATTATGGAATACAACTGGTATTGTGTGACTATCCTTGTAGTTGATATTACAACTTTCATGGCTCGGGCCCCTATAACACCCTGTGAGATGATTATGATCGCGTACTTTTTTATCGTCTAGCATGAAAGGTTTCTCACACATGTGACAAAAAGTGGCTCTATTGAAAGCAACTTTCTCCTGTGTTGTTAAGGAATTCATTGGAATCGGACATAAAAATACCGTTTCTACATCTTCAGCGAATTGTTTGAGTTCTTGAATGAACCATTCTACACAATCTTTGCCCCTAAATGATTTTTAGAATGATAGAGAATCATCATAGTTGCATTTAACGTAATATCCTATACTATAGGGGACATGTTCTTGATATTTACCCTTATTGTTCACAGGATTCAAAACACACTCTAAATCAGCATATATGACAAATGGAACAGATTCTTTGTTTTTAAAATTTTTGAACTGCAACATATCTCTGCCTGGCTGCGGAAGTTTAATTCCACACTCGTTGATTGATTTACATCTCTCATAATGAGAATCTTATTTAGCTTGTGTATAAAAATAGTGGAAACACCTATCACAGAAAAACTTCTTTCCATGACGATGTCCTAGCTGAGATGATAGGAGCCTAGACAAGTTTTTAATCCAAACGAAATGATACTGAATCGGATGGGAATCAAAAGTATTTTCTTCTTGGTCTTCATCTTCGTTGAAGTACTGGTTCTGGATCATCAAAAGGTTGATATGTTTATCTTTCTTGTCTTTGGTTAGGTAAATTGGGAGTGTTTGGAAGCTTCTCTTTTTTTTCTTTAGTATGTAAATATTCACTGATAAATTATTCTGCTCCTCAAAACGTGGAACTTGTTTCACTGTCATTGGAAACTGAATCCCTTTTAGATTGAGGACCGTTGAATAATGAGGGTAAGAAGAGGTTCTATCACTATTCTTCTGAGGAAAAACCGCGCTCACAATGCTCCATGCAAAACAGGCTTGATCATCATTCTTGATATTAACACGAGCCTTCTTCAGTTTGATAGATTCAGGTAGGTCTATATACGATGAACCTCTTTGAGGTGTGAATTTGTTTATATTCACTTGTAGGTTAACGATCTTTTTCATAGTCCACCCGCTACCATTTACTTGAAATTCATCGAAATCGGTCAGAATGTTATCCGTTACATTGGTGATAAACCACTTAGTCAAGTCGGTGTCTCGATAAATGGGTTTATTCTTCGTATTCAAATATTTGAACTCGGTATCATCTTCATTGCCTTGGTTTGTAGAGAACTCCCCACAAAACACTGTATTCACTTTGACTACTTCGTATTTTTTCAATATGTTTTGTATACGCCGACTGAAGAATATTTTGCAATCATCTAAGAATTGCCGTAGGTCCAAATGTTTAAGATTAGTTATGATACCGTTTCTAATACGTCCTTCGAAAGCTGCTGCGGTATCTTCCCATCGAACTCGGTGCTTAGCTGTGAGAACTCTCAATGGCAAGCCTCTGCCTGTGACACGCAATGCTTTGAAATTCTGCTTGAAGGATTTACATTGTCCTATAGCTGCCAATAAATGTTGTTTTTCACCTGAAACATCCACACGATTCAGACGTTTGTGCAATAATCGTGACACTCTATTGCACTCCCTGACCCCAAGTTCTATTGGTAAAGAACTGGGTTGCAACTTGACCCTGTCCAGTTGCTCTTGAATTTTCCGTAGGTATTCTGCTGCAGACGACATTTTGAATTTAATTCGTGATGATTATATAAGAGCAAGGAGCAAGATGTTTCTCGTATGAGAGACTGATGAATAATGATTCCAGAAGTACAGTTGCTTCTCATATCCACGATCGGGCATGATTATGAATCCAAAGATTCACGATAATGAACACCTGCAGACCGTAGATTCCCGAACATCCTTATATTGAACTTGTGCAAACTTGTTTGAACTTGTTGAGACTTGTTCTTGAAATCATGGGTGGATGAGAACATTATATAGCATTACTCAGTTTGTAGAACTGAAGACGAAAGGATCGTGAAATTAATGATGCATTGAAATGGTGAGAAGCTGAAACAAAAGACTTAATAAAATACCGGTGAAAATAACAGAACTCAACTCTTCAAAGATTTAGTTGGTTTTGATTGGATTTTATCGAAAAATATCAGTACATATATCAATATGAAGTGCTTAGAATTGAAGTATAGTAGTATATATCAAAAATGGAAGCAAATGATCAAAACACATAATCCATCTCTCCCAGAGACTTAGTTCGTTTTGGTTAGGTAATGTTGATATTGAAGAATATTATTAGAGATATTAAAACAAGCGAACTATTGAAACTGTGATTTTTTGGATGGCTACAGGTGGTCACGAAGGGTCACGGATGGTCACGGATGTTTATGGATGCTCACGGTGAACACGCAGGCCGACTAGACAAGGATAGTCACGAGGATCATTGCGAAAAGTATACGGATGTTCACGAGTGATCACCGATGGCAATGCAGGCCACTGACAAGAATGGTCACGATGATGATAGAAGACGTTCAAGGGTGGCCACGGAAGGTCACTCGGGTCGACCGGAGAATGATGGTCACGGGGATGCTTGCGGAAGGTTAACGATGTTCATGGATGGTCATGAGTTGTCACGGATGTTTATGCGAGCCGACTGGACAAGGAGGGTCACGAGTGGTCACGGATTGTCGTGTTTGGTCACATATATTCGAGATTGGTCATGTCTGGTCACACTAATGTGTGTATGTATGTATGTATGACTGTCCTGGTGAGCAGGTATCTTAGGTAGGAGATCTAACTTCTGTAAAAATCTTGTTATATGTGCAGAAAAGAAAAATGAATACATAATAGAAATGGGGAGATTCAGTAGTAAGATATTTATGTCAGCCACGTAAGATATATACGTCAGATATGTAACCCATTCCTCCTGATATTCCTGGACATCATGGCCGCGGGACCAAAAGTACCCAAATGAACCTTCATAAGAAAAAGCATGGGATTTTGAGCCAGAACTCTCATAGGTACACTACTAAGGTATTTCAAAAGAAATATAAAAATTCCCTTGGAACTTTGCCAGAGAAAAAATATAGTATTTTAGAGCAAAATACTCTAAAGTTGCCAGAGAAAAAATATAGTATTTCAAAGCAATATAATTAAATGTTGCCAGAGTAAAAATATACTATGGTAAAGCAAGTACCATAGGAAAATATAGTGTTATGAATCGAAATATTGATCAGGCCCTAGAGCAAAATTTTACTATTAAGTTAAGATAAGAAGAAAGAGACTGCACGTCTTTCAGTGGGCACAACTCTCTTAGAGAAAAATAAAGTTGAATAGTTCTTTTTATTGAAGAATTTTCAGAGATAAACAGAAGAGGAAGACCACACGTCTTTCAGTGGGCACAACTCTCTTAGATAAAGATAATTTCGAAATAGGGCGGCAATTCCCTTTTCGAATCGATAAGCCAGGTAATTCTCAAAAAATTTAATGAATTTCCCTGCTCTTGGCGACAAGGTAGTAACTGAAATGAATTGATTCTACAACGATCAAAAAACAATTAACCCTCACTGTGAATTGAATGAAGTGAATCGATAAAGAGAACTTATTAAATGTGAATCAAATTGTATGCTTGAGAAATATATTAAATCGAGTGTTTTGAGACTAGTTAAACCAATACCAATACGAAATATAACCAATTTTGGTTTTACCAGCTGTCACCTACAACTGGAGTAACTACAGCGTCACCAAACTAAAAATAAACTCATGGTTCACGATACAAAATGCCAAAAAGGGACGGGAATGTTCCCGTTTTTGCCACTGCGAGCAAGTCCTCAGCCTAAGCAGACCAAACAAACAAACAAACAAACAAACAAAAAGAGTTTATTAATCATTGTCAATAAATATATAACGTATTCTACTATTTACAACTTCAAACTAAAATATTTATAGATCTTCCTATTCATTATAGGGTATGTAGACATCCAGCTTGCCGCTCCATGGTGGGTGGGCGAAGGTGTTAGGCATGGGTTTTGGTAAATCCTAGGATAGGGTTTTTTGAGATGAGGGATTTTCTTCCGTCTCCTACTATCGTTTATACGGAAATTATGTAAGGGTTTTGTGTTTTACGGTCATGTCATATCTCTTGTACGCTTGGTTTTTTCAAAATATTTAATTGCTATGCCGGAAAAGGTTTATTACAAAAAACCGGCTTTAGATCATGTGGCTGCTCGCGGGTGTTGTTCTTCAGGGTAAAATTTTCAATTTTGGCCCTGAAGGGGTTCTATTCGAGTTTTATTTGAATTTTTTCCTCAAAAAATAGAAAGACAAAATAAAAAAATTCAAGCTGGTGGCCGGAGTCGAACCCCGGCCACTTGACACCGTCAGACCCGTCACAAGACGGTGTCGAACGCAGAGCCAACTGCGCTACGGCAACAGCCCAAAGGGAGATATATATATATATCTCACTTATGAGCTTGATTTACTATTTTCTTATCGGGTTATTCTAGGCGCTCGAAACAGCTGATTTCAAAGGTTAATGAACTTTGACCCAGTCCTGTAGCTATGTATTTACTATCACGATTAACCAAATGTTTTCGTATTTTTTGTAGGAAATTTTTATCTAGGATAATTTTTGCTCTGATTTCAGGATGGAGTTTAGCCTACTGAGTGTTTTCAAAAAGGATTTTATTCAATTCGATTTAGAAGTAGACTTTTTATGCCTTTCTTGTTGGAAAATATCTGTGCTACTGTGTATTAATCCATGTTTGCGGCGTTCGTCTTGTATTCTAATATCCGTAATGTGTTTTGTGAGCTCGCTTTTTTGAATATGGTACTCAAAAAATTTGTTAGAAATCTTTCGAATATATTCCGTTAGAGTTTCTATTCCGGCAAGCTCGTGCAAATCATCCAATCGAATGTATCGATCACTATTTGTGATGATACGAAGTACTTTGTTCTGCAGCCTCTCCAATCTCGTAAACTGATATTTGGGGAGACTGCAGAACACCGGGCAAGCGTATGTCACTGCTGGTCTTATGACTTGTTTATATAAGAGTACTTTATTTTCTAATGTAAGTTTTGAATTCCGAGCTATGAGGGGGTAGGTGCGTTTAATTGCAGCCGACCCCCTCTGGAGTGCAAGTTTGTGCAGCGTCAAACGCTTGTCCAGCTCTACTCCCAGATATCTCGCAGAGCCCTTCTCGTCGACTTGGTTATTTTTCACCCTTAATTTCTCGAAAATCTTCACGTTTGTGAATTTTTTCGAGAAATTAATTACCTCGGTTTTATTCGGATTAACCTTGATCTTGTTATTTTCCATATATGGCTCGACCATCCGATCCAAATAAATTTGGAGCTGTTTGGCAGCCACTGCGCTCGCGGTATCATCCGCGTACATGGCTACATTCGCTCGGGCGAAGGTCGGGAAATCGTGCGTATACAGAGAATACAAAATCGGCGACAAGGAGGACCCTTGCGGGATACCTGCTCCGATTGGATACTCTGCCGAACTTGCATTATTTACCCTAGTTATGAATGATCTGTTAGTTAAATAAGAATTGAGAATTTTGATCAGGTATAAAGGCATGCCTGCCTCTAACATTTTAACGATTAGCCCTTCTACCCAGACGGTATCAAAGGCTTTTTGCGTGTCCAACAGGATCATAACTGTGTTTTGCTTTCGGTGGAAAGCTTCTCTCACCCCGTGGACAACTCGGGCCACTTGGGAGGTTGTTGAGTGTCCACCCCTAAACCCAAATTGCTCAGGCGGGATGAGTTTAAGCTTTTCCTCCATACTTGCAACACGCTTCAGAAGGATTTTGTCTATCACCTTGGCAACAACGCTCAGAAGTGATATTGGTCTATAGCTTTCGAGTAGAACTTTACTTTTTCCCGTTTTGAGGATTGGAATTACGACTGCTTTCTTTAGGCAGTCTGGGTAACTTTGGTACTTAATTACTGCATTAATTATATGTACTAATTGCACCAGTGACTTTCGTGGCAGATTCTTGAGAAGTATAGCGTCCAAATTATCAAAGCCAGGGGCTTTGTTTTTGGCAAGCTTTTTATGACCTCTGTAACTTCGTCATAATTTGTCATTATTTTGATAAAAGTATCACTGTTTATTGTAGTTGATGGTGTGTTCACGATTTCAAGCGCTCTGGCTGAGATTCTTGCATGATTTGCGTTACTGTCTGGCACAGTTTTATGCACATTACTAAAATGATCCCCGAACAATTTTGCTTTCTCCCTAGGATCAGCCACCAAACATCCGGGAGCAGTCTCCACAGCCGGTATGGGCACGATTTTTCTGCTCATTCCTTTCGTGAATTTCCATAAAGACTGATCCCGGACGTCGAGGTTCGCCAGTTTATGATTCCATTTTTGCTCATTGTATGCCTCAATTAGGTTTTTGATATCATGTCCTAATCGCAGGAAATTTCCTTTGAAAACTGCACGCCTTGCTGGCATGCCTTCGGCGTGCATCTTTTTCCGCTCGTTGTTTCTGATCTTGATGAGATCAATTATGTAATCTGGAATCATATCCCTGTCGCCCCTCACGGTAATCTTCCTTGCTTTCTTTATGTTATCAATTAATTATAGCACTTCGGACTCTATTTTGATTTTTTTCAATTTGAGCTGTGATAGTTGTATGATTATTCAAATATTTTTTAAAATCCTTCCAATTTTTTCAATTAATTATAGCACTTCGGACTCTATTTTTTGTTTATATCTATTTTTGAGTGAGAAAATTACTGGTAAGTGGTCAGACGTTAGTTCATTCACTGTTACAAGGTCAGAAATGTCTGTAATATTTTTTTGAAGCACTAGGTCAATTACCGTTGGTGACTGACCGTTTGCAGGGTAGTGTGTCGGGGTGGGACTTCTTTCAACCATAACATTGTTGATCGAGGAATATTTCAGTAATGTTGTGCCATTAACACTAGTTTGAGTTGGACCGCCATTCCACTCGCGATGTCTGGCATTAAAGTCACCTGCGAGCAGTACGTTATTACCAACGTTAAGCAGGCTGTCTAAATCTCTAGGCGAAAACCTGTTGTCAGGCCTATTATATATGCTGAAGATACAAGTCCCGTCCGTCAGCTTTATACCAATATGTTCAATAGAGCTATTGCAATGGGAAATCTCAGTAAAAGGGATTGTATCTCTAATGATGATAGCAACCCCTTCCGCTGCTCTAACCCCTCCTGGCCTGTCTACCCTGATGGTAGTAAAACCTCTGAATTTTAAATTATGCTCCTGTCGGAGTTTAGTCTCAGATAGAAGCATCAAATCTATAGAATGTGTATGAATGAAGTTGATGAGAAGTGGCTACTTCCCATCAACTCCATTGATATTTAACATACATGCCTTTATGAGATCAAAAACCAATATTTAGTAAAAGGAAAGCCGCGGCTTCCTGCCGGCGGTGTTCCGGAGTATTCCTAAGTTGAGCAATTAGTTTATCATAGGCTCGAATCATTCTTGGGATATCTATGAGCTGCCCAATGGTATCGACTCGCTCAAAGAGATCACCTATACTGTTGTTATTATAATTAGAGTTAATCTCGCGAGAGAGTGACTCAGCTTGATTATGGGGATGTGGGGTAAAGGAAGGGGGAGGGAGACCCACCGTTCGAGTAGCTGCGTTGTATTGTCCTTGAGAAGACTCCTGTCTCCCATAGTTGCTGTGCTCCCGAGCAGGCTCTTGTCCCTGTCCCCTCGGAAGCTCACGTTCAGGGCCTTTCTTCTGTTGCCAAGCAATCTTTCCAGGCTGTGGCGCATCGATGTATTTAGTAGGTTGCTGCCTAGGTGCTGCTTTATTTCGTTTTGCATCCAGTGCCGCCACCTTTCGTGTATAAACTTCACAGTTAACGGAGTTTGCAGGATGTGCTTGTCCGCAATTACAGTATTTGGCATCAGTGTCCGGTGATTTTCTTGCATATGCTGGTGTGATGATCTTCATCACATTTTAAGCAGCGTGCGAGAAGAGTGCAGTTAGAGGCCGCATGTCCCCATCGCTGGCATTGATGACATTGTGTTATTCTTCTGCTATTATTCTTTTTTCTCAGTGTACAATGACATGTCCTACTGCTCGAACATTATTTCTTAGGAAGTCAAGGGTAACTCTATTACTTGTGATAACCATATATTTAACTCTGATTGTTTTACTCATCTTAAAGATTTTCTGGATTTCTATTTTGTAAGCTTCCAAGTCCTCCTTGATTTCTTCTATTTTTGGGTCATGATCCAGTCCTTCCAAGATGAATGCATGAGTTTTTTCATCCTGTCTGGAGTATGAATGGTAGGTTTTCCCGATATCTGTAACGGCCTTCTTCACTTTTTCATGGTCATTTTTGGTGTATGTATAAATAGTTGTGGACTTGACTGAAAATTTCATCTGAATGTTACTTTCCAGCCCATATTCTTCCTTCCATCTAAGGCAGCTTACTTTGTCAAGTGCAAGCATACTACTTACTACTATTGGGGGCATTCTTCTTGACTTGTTACTTTGGTTTGATTGGCTAGTCTGCTTTGTTTGTTTTTGCTTCCCTTTGTCTGCCTCGAAGTTGGGGTTGTCTTCATTTCCTGTGTTGTTCTCATCTTCGTTATTGCTCGACTCTGTAATTACTGAGTGGTGAAAACGGATTACTTATTCCCGTGGGTCACTGGTTGTGGTTCTTTTAGCTGCTTTTCGTTTTATTGATTTCTTAGGAAGCTTATATTCCTGTTCTTTATGCGGAACTTGGGAAAGTTTCAGGGTGTTCCTTTGTTTCTGGAGTTACTCCATATTCTGGTTTTTCTTTATATGAGAGCGGTTATCAGCTGCTTTTTTACAGGCATCCAGCTCCGGTTGCCTTTGTTCTGTGAATTTCTTCCTCCAATGTTCAAAGACAACACCGCTTGAGGCTGCTATAATTGGTTGTAAGGGTAGATCGTCATCTGATTCAATTATAGAGCCGTGAGTTCAATTAATGACTTTTCCTAGTTTATCAAATTGGGCCACTAGAAAAATTATACATTAATTAACTTGACTAGTTCAAAAGTTGGGCGCCAGGCTTGCTCAAGACAAAAGCCAAAGATAAATAAAATGAAATAAATATTACCTAGCTTTGGGAGGCTAATAAATATGCAAGATATCAACTTAACAAATTTATTCCAGACAATTAGAAAAATTACTGGTTATTATAAAAACTCTAACAAGTGAGTAGAATTCAAAAAATAACTAACGAGACAAAACTACTTGGAGAGTGAAAAAAATCAATGAAACAATTGAAAAAATTACATGAGTATTAAATTTTCTGACTCTAATCAAATTTGAACATTTACAAATGTCAAGATTCCTCTAGATGTTGGTGATACAGTATATACCTGCGAAGGTCGTCAATGGAGGGAGATGGAGAAGGCTGGTTTATGCGAAACTGGTCTCAGCGGTACGACGAAGAAACTGATCTCAGCGGTACGATGACGAATCTGGTCGTGGGTGGTTATATATTGATTTTTAGACCCCCTTGTTAGCGTGAGTTGGTTTGCTCTTCACGGACCAGGCTGAATTTGATGTGCTGTATGACCTCCTAGGGTACCAGTCCTTCTGTCTCAGTAGGTGGCTTCACTCCGTGGTATATATCATGCGAAGAAGATGATAGGAATCAAAATTTGTACAAAAAGGGGAGAACGAAGGATATCCTTTGAACCTCAAGTTTTTATGATTCAAATTTCAATCTAGAGTCAAAAGATAGATACAAATGATAGCAACAAAAAAAAAAGGGGAGAGATAATAGAATCAAATCTGCTATTCTGGATTTTAATTTTCAAGTTAATTTTAATAATTTACAAAAATTATTAACAATGAGCAAAATTCAAAACCAAACGAACAAACCTCACCCAAAACGATCTTTAAAAATTCAGTTAAATTTTGAAACAAAGAAGCTTTGATAAGGTGATTAAATAAACTTGAAAAGTTCAAAAAAATGGAATGAGTAAAGGTATTTCAAAAGAAATATAAGAATTCCCTTGGAACTTTGCCAGAGAAAAAATATAGTATTTTAGAGCAAAATACTCTAAAGTTGCCAGAGAAAAAATATAGTATTTCAAAGCAATATAATTAAATGTTGCCAGAGTAAAAATATACTATGGTAAAGCAAGTACCATAGGAAAATATAGTGTTATGAATCGAAATATTGATCAGGCCCTAGAGCAAAATTTTACTATTAAGTTAAGATAAGAAGAAAGAGACTGCACGTCTTTCAGTGGGCACAACTCTCTTAGAGAAAAATAAAGTTGAATAATTCTTTTTATTGAAGAATTTTTAGAGATAAACAGAAGAGGAAGACCACACGTCTTTCAGTGGGCACAATTCTCTTAGATGAAGATAATTTCGAAATAGGGCGGCAATTCCCTTTTCGAATCGATAAGCCAGGTAATTCTCAAAAAATTGAATGAATTTCCCTGCTCTTGGCGACAAGGTAGTAACTGAAATGAATTGATTCTACAACGATCAAAAAACAATTAACCCTCACTGTGAATTGAATGAAGTAAATCGATAAAGGGAACTTATTAAATGTGAATCAAATTGTATGCTTGAGAAATATATCAAATCGAGTGTTCTGAGACTAGTTAAGCCAATACCAATACCAATACGAAATATAACCAATTTTGGTTTTACCAGCTGTCACCTACAACTGGAGTAGCTACAGCGTCACCAACCTAAAAATAAACTCATGGTTCACGATACAAAATGCCAAAAAGGGACGGGAATGTTCCCGTTTTTGCCACTGCGAGCAAGTCCTCAGCCTAAGCAGACCAGTCGAACTGAGGTCGGCACAGTAGTTGCATCCAGCCGTCACCTTTAAGACCTGAAGTCATGATCACCCGTAGACTCACGACTAGCCAAATACAACCCCCAATACCTTCCCTTCTAAAGATCCTGTCAAAAAAAAATTCCAACAGCCAGACCGAACTATGCACGCACCCAACAAAAGCGAGTCCCTTCAAAATTTTGAATTTGCGCCAATTTAATTATAAATTAGCCAAGGAAAAGAGACAGATAAGATAAAGAAATAAGATAAACAGATAAGAGAAAAGATAAGATATATAAGATAAGCAGATGGGAGAATCAAACTGAATTAGCACCCTAGCTGCATTATTACAGTACCAACGATATGTTGCCAAAATTGTGAAACATCAAAACCCACTACCTAAAAAGGAGGTATTATCAAGAAATTTGATGTTCCACTGGAAAATGATTATTCAACAATCTCAAACGAAGTGAAATCCATCACTTCCAGTTGAAGATACAAATGTTTAATACGGTAAGATACGATACGATATTATTAGACAATCTCCAACGAATGAAATACATCATCTCCAGTCGAAGATCCAATTGTCTAATACGGCAAGATACGATAAGACATTATTAGACTATCTCAAACGAAATGAAATTCATCATTTCCAGTTTGAGATCCGATTTTCTAATGAAGCCACGAGAAGATAAGAAACGACAAGGAAATGACAAGTGAAATACAGCCAGAAACAACCAGATTTCATGAAAGACAAAGTAATTTTGTATAAATTCGAATTGAAAAAACTACAAAAAACCGCAAAAATGATTCAAAATCAATCTCTCACATAAGGTGTTGACAAGGTTTCCGTTTTGGAAGTACAGAGTTTCCATCAGGAATTACCAAAAGATAAACACTTCCTCAAAGTACAACCTTAGTCGACCCTTTTTGCTACGTTCTACATCAACACATACACGTTTTCCTCAGAGGTTGACTTTCACAACTGAACGATAAGTTACTGCAAATATAAGGAAAAAGGCAAGGTAATAAGGTGTATCGATATATCTCTAAAAAAACCAAGGGATACTCAACTAAATAGTAGAGGAGTACTAAACCGAAAAGATACAGAAAAATTCTTAAGCCTCTCACAGAGCCCTAAGAATAGAAATCACAAGTTGGAATGTGTCTTGTCAGTGGCCACTTTTGAGACTTTTACTCAACGTCTGGTAAATGCCATGCTGAGAGAATTCTAAGGCCCCTCTCACAGAGCCCTAAGAATAGAAGTCTAAGATGAAAATGTATTCTGAAAGTGGCCAGTTTCGAGACTTTTAGTCAACATCTGGTGAATGCCATGATGAGAGAATTCTCAGGCCCCTCTCACAGAGCCCCAAGAATAGAAATCACAAGTTGGAATGTGTCTTGTCAGTGGCCAGTTTTGAGACTTTTACTCAACATCTGGTAAATGCCATGGTGAGAGAATTCTCAGGCCCCTCTCACAGAGCGCTAAGAATAGAAGTCTAAGATGGAAATGTATTCTGGAAGTGGCCAGTTTTGAGACTTTTACTCAACATCTGGTGAATGCCATGATGAGAGAATTCTTAGGCCCCTCTCACATAGCCCTAAGAATAGATAAGATATGTCAATACTTCCACAGAAAAAGGAAAGATAAAGAAGGAGTAAGCCCTCTCTCGAAAAGTTAAGAGAAAAATATTCAGTCGCCTGAACCCTCGGACCCAGCACTAAAATATTCTCCGTCAGATAAATTTGAATCGTTATCAACAAAGGCGGATTTTAGATCCTTAACATGCCAACGTCCTAAGTCTTTGCCATCCATGTCTTTAAGCTCATGAACCAAGTTGAAAATAACCTTCGAAACAATGCAAGGTATACATTTGAAAGCCAATATTGCGGAATAGTTATTCGGAGCTGAAGAAAGAGTTACATTTTTCTTCCAAATTCTGTCACCGACATGAAATTTCAGCTCTCGTTTTCTCAAGTTACGAAGCAATCCGAATATAAGCTTGATGTACCTTTTTGCGAACATCAACAAACAATTTTGGGAGTTCTTGAATATCATCGATTCGCTGTGATTTCTTGGTGATAGTAAGAATGTTATTTTCATTTTCTGAAATTTTGCCATAAAAATCTCCTGTAACAGGAATGTTTCTAGCAAAATTTAAGAAAGCTGGAAAATATTCAGTACCCTCATGTTTCGCTAATCTGATAGCTTGAGCAACTTTATAAATAGAGGAATCCCATGTTTAATGATTATCATGAATATAACAGCGAATGGATGTGACTATCACCTAATCAGCTCTTTCAGCAAAATTAACTTGAGGGTGATATTTGGCATCATACCAAATCTTTTGAACTCGATAATCTGTCATCAACTTTTCAAATTCTTTGCTAACGAATTGGCTTCCATTGTCCACAATAAAAATTTGAGGCACACCATAGATAAGAAATACATTATTTTCAATGAATTTTACGATATTTTTCGAGATAGCTTCAGACATTGGATGAACTAAGACATATTTGGTAAACCAGTCTACGACAACCAAAACATATTGGTTACCATTTGTGGACCTAGGATAAGGACCTAAGAAATCTGCAGAAACACATTGGAAAGGAAAATTTACATTTTTGTAAGATCCCATATGACCCGCTTGAGGTAAATTCGAACTTTTGCAAGCAGCACAAACAGGACATTTCTTAACATACCTATAGACACTTCGCGAATTTTTGGCCAGTAATATAATTCTAAGATACGAGAAAGGGTTTTTGATATCCCTAAATGGGCAGCAGTTTCGTTATATGATGAAATTTTCTGGATCATGGAAGTATACCATGCATCCAGCTGAAAAGTAGAGACATCGATAACGGAAATTTTGGCAACCGAACGAGATAAGGCATCTGCTACTACATTTAAGGAACCTTTCCGATGCTTAATAGTGAAGTCAAACTGAGAAAGTTTCACAGCCTATCTAGTCAAACGTCCAGAAGGGTTAGATAAGTTATGAAGATAGATAAGGGAGGCATGGTCAGTTTCAATAGTGAACTTGGTTCCTTCGATATAGCTTCGGAACTTTTCTATACCAAAAATGACAGCTAACAGCTCCTTTTCAGTGACTGTATATTTACGCTGACAAGTAGTGAGAGTCTTACTTGCATAAGCGACAGGATGTTCGACACCGTCACATTCTTGGTACAAAATAGCACCTACGCCCGTATCTGAGGCATCGCACTGAATCACAAAAGGCTTTGTGAAATCAGGACTAGCTAACACAGGAGCTGAAGTAAGACGAGATTTAATTTCTGAAAATGCTTCCTCTGCTTCTGGAGTCCAAGTTATGGGTTGACCTTTCTTTCGACCATGGAGAAGATCAGATATTGGTGAACAAATAGAAGAAAAATCTTTAATAAATCGACGATACCAACTGACGAGACCTATCAACCTTTTGATTTCAGTGGGATAGTGGGATAGTTAACGATAGCAGAAACTTTCTCGGGATCTGTCCTCAAGCCTTGGTGGTCCACAACAAAACCCAGGTAAACAAGAGAGGGTCTACAAAATTCACACTTATCCAAATTAACCGTGAGGTTAGCATGTTTAAGTCGCCGAAATACCTCCTTCAAGGTTTTGACATGTAGATCAAAACTAGGAGTGGCCACGATGATGTCATCAAAATAAACGAAACAAAATGGAGCCAAAGATGGTCCAATAACGATATTCATCAAACGTGCCATAAGTTTCGGACTATTGCTCAAACCAAAGGGAGAGACCGTGAACTCAAAGAGACCTCTACCATACATTGCAGAAGCGGTCTTGGGTCTAGACGACTCCTCTAAAGGAATTTGAAAGAAAGCCTTAGTCAAATCAATGGAGGTGAGATACCTAGCATCCCGTAATTTGTTCAAGATACTATCTTTAAAAGGCATAGGATATGCATCATTGACCGTGACTGCATTAAGCTTTCGACCATCAAAACAAACCCGGAAATCTCCAGAACGTTTCGGAACCAACCATAGTGGGCTACACCAGGGAGATTGGGAAGGTTGAATGACCTTGAGCTTCAACATCTCATCAATTTCCTTGTTCAAATGCTCCTGCATGGTAGATGACAAAGGAGATTGCCGTTAAACAATGGGCTTGGCATCACCAGTATCAATACGGTGTGTCAACAATCGAGTGAGACCGAGTTTATCAGTAGGAGCTATAGACTTAAAAAGGTCAATGACTTCCTGAAGTTCAGTTTTCTGTGAACACGTAAGTTCAGAAAATGGCAGGATGGTATTAACGGTACAGATAGAGGATTCGACAGAATACGATAAATTACTGAAGTTGGCTTGAATACGGAAAAGTTGGAAAAAATCCATGCAAAAGATAAGACTATGAGTCACGGAAGGAACAATAAGAATTTTCAAATCCTTAGTAACACCATTTAGAGAAATAGGAGCCATAATATAACCCAAAAAATCCTGAGGCTTACCATCAGCGGTAGTGACATGGGCCATAGATTCATATTTGATAGGAAGATTGAACTTTTGCAGTTGACTAAACCCTGCTGAACCCAAAATACAAGAATAACTGCCAGTGTCGGCAAGGGCAAGAATTTTCTGACCAAAACGTAGGGACGATTATCATTGAGTTTTTAAACGAAAATAGGATTTATATTTACAGAAGATGAGAATTTTTTTACGGTATAGCCAATTTTGCCATTCCGAGGCAGAAGTTTTTAATGTTCTTGTTTGCTTTGCTTTTTTCGATATTTTTTAGATTGGGATTCGGCTGGTTGGTTTTCTGGACCTTCGGTAAACTGACTGGTGACAACGTCCAGGTTTCTGCCACATTGGTTCCCGTTTTTTGAACGACAGTTTCGACAATTTGATTTGACGGTATTTTTCAAACCACATCCATAACAGAATATGGATCTGGGATTTCTACATTCACGATAAGTATGACCAGCCAAGTCACAATTCCAACATCGAGTGTTCGATAAGGCAGAGATAGTTGAACCAGGAAGATTCTTCCTAAAATTCACGGAAGGAGCCGAGCAAGAAAACGATGTGTAACGAATTTTTCGTTACTTCCTTATACATAACCAGTTCCTCATAACTTTTCCGGTTACGGTGGTACGGGTCAGTAATCACTGCTCAGGTCGTGAAGAATGCGCTCTTTATTATCCTCCCTTGAAAATGGTATCATGACAGTTGTATTCATGTCGTCAAGCAGTTGTTTTTTCGATAAGTGTTTTTAAATAGAGAAAAACCCGAGAATGTTTTTTTTTTGAAAAAACAGGGAATTGGTGATTTGTTCGAACCGAAAGAATGATCGATCTCTTTTTTCGATGGAACCTCAACAAAGGCAGGTGTGGTGAGTGAATTGATTTGGTACGTTACGATTTAAATTGAATAGCTATCCTTGTTGAGTTTGGTGGAGTATAATTATTTCCTTTATCTTGCAATTAATGTTTTAGATGATTAACATTATTTTTTCCTCTTTTATATGCTTGTAATCTTCGAATTCTTGGATTGTAACTGAATGGTTATTGTTGAAGGTCAAGGATAAATTCTATACTTTCAGATTTTCGTCACTTTGGAATTATCAGTGAATTTCCGATTAAATTATTTTCATATTATTTTATATCCAACATATCGTATAATTTCTATCAAGGTTCATTTGTGTTTTGGATTTAAGTAAAGAAAAAACCACAAAATGAAATATATTTTGGCCATTTTGTCAAGCATTTTACTGCACATATCTATGTTACGCTTTTCCTTTTTTCAGGTACCAGATAATTGGTAGTCTAGTGTTTACTTCATCGTACCAGGGGATTATTCCAAGGATTCCGATTGCAAAGGGTGTATTCGACTATTCTGGGACGGTTATGTAGTTTACCTCATAGGACAGCTCTCTGGTAAGCAATTTTTCATTTTATTTCATAACTATACCTTTATGAGATTATTTTGGTTTTCTCTTGAGAAAGAATTGCTGCTGGAGAGGGTTGTACCTCTGGCTTAACTAGTCTCAGAACAATCGATTCAATATATTCCTCAAGCATAAAATCTGATTCACATTTCTTTCATCGATTTACTTCATTCAATTCACAGTGAGGGTTATTTGATTTTTGATCGTTGGAGAATCAATTCATTTCAGTTACTACCTTGTCGCCAAGAGCAGGGAAATTCATTCAATTTTTTGAGAATTACCTGGCTTATCGATTCGAAAAGGGAATTGCCGCCCTTTCTCGAAATTATCTTTAACTAAGAGAGTTGTGCCCACTGAAAGACGTGCGGTCTCTCTCTTCTGTTTATCTCTGAAAATTCTTCAATAAAAAGAATTATTTAACTTCATCTTTCTCTAAGAGAGTTGTGCCCACTGAAAGACGTGCGGTCTATTTCTTCTTATCTTAACTGAATAGTATAATTTTGCTCTAGGGCCTGATCAATATTTTAGTTCATAACACTATATTTTCCTATGGTACTTGCTTCAACATTGTATATTTTTACTCTGGCAACATTTAATTATATTGTTTAAAATACTATATTTTTCCTCTGGCAACTTGAAAATTAAAATCCAAAATAGCAGATTTGATTGCTATTATCTTTGTTCTTTCAGTCTAATATATGGACTGAGGCATATTTTTCTTTGAATGCTATCATTTGTATCTATTTTTTGACTCTAGATTAAAATTTGAATCATAAAAACTTGAGCTTCGAAGGATATCCTTCGTTCTTCCCTTTTTGTACAAATTTTGATTCCTATCATCTTCTTCGCATGATATATACCACGGAGTGAAGCCACCTACTGAGACAGAAGGACTGGTACCCTAGGAGGTCATACAGCACATCAAATTCAGCCTGGTCCGTGAAGAGGAAACCAACTCACGCTAACAAGGCGGTCTGAAAGTCATAAACCAGCCTTCTTCATCTCCGTCCATTGACGACCTCCGCAGGTATATACTGTATCACCAACATCAAGAGGAATCTTGACATTTGTAAATGTTCAAATTTGATTAGAGTCAAAATTTTTAATACTCATGTAATTTTTTCAATTGTTTCATTGATTTTTTTTACTCTTCAAGTAATCTTGTTCGTTATTTCTTGAATTCTACTCACTTGTTAAAGTTTTTATAATAACCAGTGATTTTTCTAATTGTCTGGAATAAATTTGTTAAGTTTATTTCTTGCATATTTATCTGCCTTCCCATACAAGCTAGGTAATATTTATTCAATTTCATTTATCTTTGACTTTCGTCTTCAGCAATCCTGGCGCTCAACTTTTGAACTAGTCAAGTTAATTAATGTATAATTTTTTTAGTGGCCCAATTTGATAAACTAGGAAAAGTCATTAATTGATCTCACGGCCTAACCGTATCCATCTGAGCAGCCTATCGGCAAAGTAATTCCACCTTCCTAAATTTGAATCAGATACTTCAAATTTGGGGTTCAAAAATAAAGGGTGATGCACAATTGGCGCCCAACGTGGGGCTCGAAAAACTTGACTGTTCTTTTTCTCTTTTTCGTATCTTGTCCTAACTTGGTGGAAGACATAATGAGAATTATGCACATCTTTTATTTTTGAACCCCAAATTTGGAGTATCTGATTCAAATTTAAGAAGGTGACATCACTTTGCCGATAGGCTGCTCAGATGGATACGGTTAGGCCTAGTTCATCAAATTGGGCCACTAAAAAAATTATACAATAATTAACTTGACTAGTCCAAGAGTTGGGCGCCAGGCTTGCTAAAGACAAAAGCCAAAGATAAATAAAATTAAATGAATATTACCTAGCTTGTATGGGAAGGCAAATAAATATGCAAGAAATCAACTCAACAAATTTACCAGACAATTAGGAAAATTACTGGTTATTATGAAAACTTTAACAAATGAGTAGAATTTAAAAAATAAATAACAAGATTACTTGAAGAGCAAAAAAATCAATGAAACAATTGAACAAATTACATGAGTATTAAAAATTTTTACTCTAATCAAATTTGAACATTTACAAATGTCAAGATTCCTCTAGATGTTGGTGATACAGTATATACCTACGGAGGTCGTCAATGGAGGGAGATGAAGAAAACTGGTTTATGCGAAGCTGGTCTCAGCGGTACGACGAAGAAACTGATCTCAGCGGTACGATGACGAATCTGGTCGTGGGTGGTTATATATTGACTTTTAGACCCCCTTGTTAGCGTGAGTTGGTTTGCTCTTCACGGACCAGGCTGAATTTGATGTGCTGTATGACCTCCTAGGGTACCAGTCCTTCTGTTCCAGTAGGTGGCTTCACTCCGTGGTATATATCATGCGAAGAAGATGATAGGAATCAAAATTTGTACAAAAAGGGGAGAACGAAGGATATCCTTTGAAGCTCAAGTTTTCATGATTCAAATTTTAATCTAGAGTCAAAAGATAGATACAAATGATTGCATACAAAAAAATATGCCTCAGTCCATATATTAGACTGGAAGATAACAGTGAAAGAACAAAGATAATAGCAATCAAATCTGCTATCCTGGATTTTAATTTTCAAGTAAATTTTAATAATTTACAAAAATTATTAACTATGAGCAAAATTCAAAACCAAACAAACAAACCTCACCCAACACGTTCTTTCAAAATTCAGTTGAATTTTGAAACAAAGAAGCTTTGATAAAGTGAATAAATGTACTTGAAGAGTTCAAAAAAATGGAATGAGTAAAGGTATTTCAAAAGAAATATAAAAATGTCCTTGAAACTTTGCCAAAGAAAAAATATAGTATTTTAGAGCAAAATACTCTAAAGTTGCCAGAGAAAAAATATAGTATTCCAAAGCAATATAATTAAATTTTGCCAGAGTAAAAATAAACTATGTTAAAGCAAGTACCATACGAAAATATAGTGTTATGAACCAAAATATTGATCAGGCCCTAAATTAAAATTATACTATTCAGTTAAGATAAGAAGAAAGAGACCGCACGTTTGTCAGTGGGCACAACTCTCTTAGAGAAAGATAAAGTTAAATAATTCTTTTTATTGAAGAATTTTCAGAGATAAACAGAAGAGGGAGACCGCACGTCTTTCAGAGGGCACAACTCTCTTAAATAAAGATAATTTCGAAATAGGGCGGAAATTCCCTTTTCGAATCGATGAGCCAGGTAATTCTCAAAAAATTGAATGAATTTCCCTGCTCTTGGCGACAAGGTAGTAACTGAAATGAATTGATTCTACAACGATCAAAAATCAAATAACCCTCACTGTGAATTGAATGAAGTAAATCGATAAAAGGAACTTATTAAATGTGAATCAAATTTTATGCTTGAGGAATATATTAAATGAGTGTTCTGAGACTAGTTAAGCCAGAGGTAACCCTCTCCAAAATTTGAGAATAAATAAAAAATTGCTTACCAGAGAGATGTCCTATAAGGTAAACTGCATAACCGTCCCAGAATAGTCGAATACACCCTTCGCAATCGGAATCTTCGGAATAATCCCCTGGTACGATGAAGTAAACACTAGCCTACCAATTATCCGGTACCTAAAAAAAGGAAAAGCGTAGAACTGATTTCCAAAAAAAAATTTGTCCCAGATGGTCAGCCACATAGATATGTGAAGTAAAATGCTTGACAAAATGGCCGAAATATATTTTTTTTGTGGTTTTTTCTTTACTTAAATCTAAAACACGAATCAACTTCGATAGGAATTAGCCAAAGGGAATATCATATACGATATGTTGGATATAAAATAATATGAAAATAATTTAATCGGAAATTCACTGATAATTCCAAAGTGACAAAAATCTGAGAGTATAGAATTTATCCTCGACCTTCAACAATAACCATCCAGTTACCATCCAAGAATTCGAATATTACAAGCATATAAAAGCGGAAAAAATAATGTTAATCATCTACAACATTAATTGCAAGATAAAGGAAATAATTATACTCCACCAAACTCAACAATGATAGCCATTCAATTTAAATCGTAACGTACCAAATCAATTCACTCACCATACCTGCCTTTGTTGAGGTTCCATCGAAGAAAGAGATCGATCCTTCTTTCGGTTCGAACAAACCACCAATTCCCTGTTTAAAAAAACCATTCTCGGGTTTTTCTCTATTTAAAAACACTTATCGAAAAAACAACTGCTTGACGACATTAATACAGCTGTCATGATACCATTTTCAAGGGACGAAAATAAAGAGGACATTCTTCACGACCTGAGCAGTGACTACTGACCCGTACCACCGTAAAGATGACCGAAAAAGTTATGAGAAATTGGTTATGTATAAGGAACTAACGAAAAATTCGTTACACAGTTCACTTCTTAAGCTCTCCCACAGTATTTAATGAATTGTGACTATTAGAAGTAGGAACTTCTTCGAACGAATCATTGTGCATTGAAGACTGTTGACAAATCAAGAAGTGATCTGATGAATTTTCATCCAAAATTTCTGGGTTAGTGATACCACAACTCAAACTACTGCTACCTGAATCAGAAAAAATTGAATCCATTCTATCACTAATAATTTCAACTTGAATACTTAACTGTCTTTTTGGATGCTGTGACGGAGTTTGTGTGAAAATTGTATTTAGAATATTTTCAGTTTCCTGGTGTACTTCCCCATACCAGGCTCTGCTTCTTTTTCTTTCAGGCATTTTGTAGGAAACGCCTTGAAAATTAAATCATAAGTGATATACAGATGACATTTTTAAGGAATGAAATTAATGGTAACATAAAAGTGTACTTACTTTCACGTATAAAAAGGCAAAAAGTATTAACAGTGTGGTGATTATTAGGAATATTTGTTTAACAATTTCAAACACAGTAGTTTCACAACAAATATGCAAAAGTAATGCATACCAGTAAAGAAAAAGATGTTAAATGCCAATTTAAAATGCAAAAGTAATGCATACCAGTAAAAAAAAAGATGTTAAATGCCAATTTAAAATGCATTCAACTTTACAGCTCTGCCATCGGGTTAACTACCGGATGAACGACAGACACTGACGCACGCGGAATGGTTTTGATTTGTCCTGAAAGTGCATCTCGATATTTTCCGACCTATTATAATTTGGTCAGTACAGTAGTGTATTTTTGTCAGCTTGTCTCAACAAAAACTTTGCAAATCAAATACATCTATTCGCACTTTTTCTCATAATCTTCCCATATTTTGAACTCGAAAATGGTTATTGGTGTTCGTTCCACAGAAATGAAGGAGAATATTCCATAAATATAGAATACATGATATTCAATTTTGAGCATTCTATGAATATTCATACATGATTATACCATGAATATTCTCACAGGAATATTCTATCGAGAATATTCGTGCTACATTCTCCCGAGAATATCCCAGGAATATGCATATTGGAATATTCCTGGAATATGCTAGAGGCATGTGAATATTCTAGGAATATTTCATGTATATTCGGAATATACTCTTCTCTTTTCGGATATTTAGAGAATATTCTAGGAATATTCCGTGCTGTCTGGGCACACACCAATTTTGAATAGAATCTGACCATATTCACAAAATTCGTCCGCCATCCTGAAGTCGCCATTTTGAATTCATAGATTTTGACAAAAAATTCATAATTCCCAAATCTGACAACCCCCACATACCAATTTTGAATAAAATATGATCATAATCAGAAAACTCGTCCTCCATCTTGGGACCGTCATCTTGAATTTATAAATTTTGACAAAAAATTCAAAATCTCCGACCGCGAAAACCGCCGCATACCAATTCTAAATCGAATCGGACCATAATCAGGGAACTCGTCCTCCATCTTGGGGCCGCCATCTCACATTTATAAATTTCGACAAAATTCATAATCTCCGATCCCGAAAACCCCCACATACCAATTTTGAATCGAATCGGACCATAATTACAAAACTCGTCTGCCATCTTGGAATCACCGGAATTATGAATACCTGCCAAATTTCAAATTATTTGGACGACTAGAAATCATAATTCACTTGCAAGATTTGACCCTAACTAACTAACAAGTGTCTTGTAATATGCTAAGACGTCGCTATGTATGCCAATACGACAAAAAGGCACACTCTTGCGACGTCACATCGACGTTATAAAGTAGTGGTAATGTCTTGCCAATATAGCCTTATATAAGCCAGTCACAAAAGGGTCGTTCTGTGGTCTTAGTGTAGTCATTATATCATTATGCATGAAGGTCATAATCTTTCTAATATAATATTACAATATGTATACCATATCAAAATATTTTATATAATATCGAAATAAAAGATAAGTCAGCCTTCCTTTACATGTTCATGATACTCTGTGACCGTGATAGTTATCGATATAAAAATGATTTTCATTTATGTGTCTTTAAGACTTGATCTGAAACTCTAGTGACCAAGCAAATCCATTTTTACGATCAAAATCCAATTCTACTCACTTAAAATTCATGCGCCTCGAAAATGAAGAGATATAAATATTTATTATCATTTCAGAAAAAATATATTTTATCAATTTTTCTCATTAATCGTTGAAATATGTAGACCATATCACGAAAGATACTCGATTAGCACATCTCCAATGATTTTTAAATTGATATAACACCCAGGGTCCCATATTTTTTATTTGAAATATTTTTGTTCCAATATGGCTACCAGAATGATGTTATCAATCAATCGAAAAACATGGATGCCGTCCTTCTAGTGTCGGAAAGTTGTAATTACTCCGGTATGTACTATCATAAAATAGTTCACGAGTGTCTCAAAGACATCGCAATATCTTACATAAAAAAGTTGTAATGTAGTCGCGATGACCACAAGTAGCAAGTTTTGTTGTACTAACGTCGTAACGCTTTTTAAACAGAAAAAGATGTACACTGAGTGCATAAGCATTCCGCTAGTTCCGCCCAATGGAAAACGCTAAAAATAACTGACATTCACAATAGAGGTTATGTTGATGTTAAACAGTTATATTTAAATATTTTTCATTTATCACTCGAAGTGCACATACATATTATTTATGTCTTTCCTTGTTGTGAAAACAGTTGAAGGAACTGGATGAAGTTTATTTTTTTGCAGTGCCCCGATAGACTGATTAATTATTTCAGATGTTGATTTTGGGGAAGGCACTCATCCCTCCTCTTTATATTTTTCTATACGCTCCAGTTCTCTTGTAAGGCAGATTGGATTTTTGTTTTGGCATTTTATTCATTCACACGGAACTGAATATTCTACATACATAACACAATATACCTATCCAACAAAAATAACATAACCAACAAAAATAATCTAATCATAGATACATAATGTAATCATTACGACCAAAGTTCATCGGTTGATAAAACTACATTACATGAGTACAATAGGTAGTCGTAGAAACGTTTCAAAAATCTATTCATCAGAACCACATATGTTCATTGTCATACTAACCTCACAGCAACTGCTCTTAAGTTCTACTTAACGACACATACAATTCATTTACATACAAACCACAGTAAAACTTCATCTCGAGAATTCTTTATTGTACTCTCGTTATATCTACTAAACGACGTCATAGCAACGCCTGAAGGTTATAGAACGCACATTAACTTTTTGGTTTTAAAACATACAAATACGTGGTCTTTAAGACGGTATAAGAAGTCATTATGTTAATTTCATGACTCTGTGCTACTTGAGGTACACTTCACTCGTCTGCTCCGGAATAAACCCCGTTGAGCCAGATCTCATTATACACTTCACTCCTCTGCTCCGGAATAAATCCCGTTGAGCCAGACTTATACACTTCACTCATCTGCTCCGGAATGAACCCCGTTGAGCCAGACCTCATTATACACTTCACCCATCTGCTCCGGAATGAACCCCGTTGAGCCAGACCTCATTATACACTTCACTTGTCTGCTCCGGAATGAACCCCGTTGAGCCAGACCTCATTCTACACTTCACACATCTGTTACAAAATAAATCCAGTGTAGACCGATTTATAATGAAAGTTATATCTCAACTGAAAGGGTACCTAAGTGGAAGTTGAGTGTGATTTTGAAAGAAATTAGGGACGAAATCAATATTTACCTGAATAATCTACTTAAGACTATGTCTTTCAGCTATTTGATGTTTTAATCAGAAATAAATCCTGAACATCTAGTTTGCCGTGAGACTAATATATCTATCTTCCTAGGTACTGGCAAAACAAAAAGGGAGCCTCTCTTTCAAGATAGAATCAACGACACCAATCCCTTTACCTCTCGAGAGTCCGGGTCCGTAACTGTTTAGATCAAATATGCCTTGAGTATAAGTATAAGTTCTGTTGTTTATATCAGTTAGATGAAAGTTCTAAAAACAAAGAAGTCATTATAGTCGTTTCAGGTCACTCTCAAATCAGTGCAATTAGAATTGATGGAGTCAGCTTTCTTCAGTTGAGTTGGTCTGGATCTAACAGTAACTTCGAGTGAAGTCTAGGTTTCATAAACCTTTTCATTCCAATTAGTTTAATCAGCGTTATATCTCTAAACTCCATTCAGGGTTGATATATAGTTCTATCGGGTAGGTGGTCTTATATAAAGAAGGAACTTCTTTATATAAGACCGCCTACCCGGTGGAAGTATATATCAATCCTGTATGGAGTTTAGAGATATAGCGCTGAATAAACTAATTGGAATGAGAAAAACTAAATGAATTGACTATTCGATTCGAAATCAAAACTTATATTCTCCAAAAATCTAACAACTGTCAAATCGATCAAAAAACAATACAATTCACTTTTTAAAATATATACAGAGGATCCACAATAGGCCAATCCAAAAAGGTAATTTCCTACATTCTCCCACCTTGAGTCACGTGATTATCTAAGGAGTGACTCAACATTGGAATCTTTTTGGTGTAATTATTTTTCTCCCATATCGAGTAGTAGTGGATTTTGACTCAGGTTCGTGTTCCTTTTCTTCATCAAAATCCTTCGATTCCATAGGGGTGGGGACAATGATTTTCTCAGCTGTTCTAATTCTTCCCAATGTTTGAGCATCCTCTTCTTCAACTCCTAATGGAAACACACGCTGAATAAAAGCCCTGACTTTGTTTTTAAACGAAGAAGTCGTACATTTCCATCTCTACCTGGTAGAAGTTCTTCCACAATAGCCAGTGGCCAATCAAGTCGTTTTGTATCATCATTCCCAATCAACATAATACTTCCAACTCTGATAGAATTTTTGCCCACGTTCTTTTTCGAATGAAGAATGAGCTCGCCTAGATACTCCCTTCGAAATCTTTTTTGTAAATGTTCCCTCAACCTCTGTCGATATCTAATTTGCTTATTCAAATCAGTCGATTCAATAACGTCAGCATCTGGAACTTCGTTAGTGAGTCCAAAATTGGGTCCCATATCTTTCAAAAACATATTCGGTGTCAGGGGTATCAAATCAGACGTATTTTCTGATACATAAGTGATAGGCCTGGAATTCAGCACCGACTCGCAGTCACACAAAATCGTCGACAATTCTTCCTAGGTTAAACAAGCTCTACCCGAAACTTTTCGCAACAGTTGTTTCACCAACCTCATAAGTCGCTCTCACCAGCCACCCCACCAAGCTGCAGTAACGGGGTTAAATTTCCATTTAATTCTCTGAACTGTGCTGTATTCTGAAATGGCTTTCCAATCAAGTTTTCTTAATGCGTTGTCTGTACCAACAAAATTGGTTCCATGGTCACTGTATATCACAGAAGGGCGCCCCCTCCGTGCGACGAACCTTCTAAACGCTTGAAGGAACATATCCGTCGATAATGATGACACCAATTCAAGATGAAGAGCCCTGTATACCCACAGGTGAAAATACAGATCCAAACTTCATATAATACCACCTACCCGGTGGAACTATATATCAACCCTGAATGGAGTTTAGAGATATAACGCCGAATGAACTAATTGGAATGAGGAAAAACTAAATGAATTGACTATTCGTTTCGAAATCAAAACTTATAATCTCCAAAATCTTACAACTGTCAAATCGATCAGAAAAACTCAAGAAGTGATCGGGAAAGTAACGGTTCGTTTTATGGGTGCACCCAAAACGAGTCCAAGCTGGTCACTAGGCTCATGTCAGGACAAACCCATGGTTATGGCAATTTGAACATACTAGAGGATTATTCTCACGCGTTGTCGAGAGAAAATTCTATAGGAATTTGGTTAAGGTCCAAGACTAATAAATTATTACACAGTCTCTCTCATTAAATGTTAGAAATATAAAAAAACTCGTATCATTAAATTTAAGGAATAAAGTAAGTTGGAAAGAAATTGAAAATTGAAATCGTCTCTTGATAAAAAAAATGGACGATAGACTTGAGGAACGTATCTGTTTAGCTATCCCATAGCTACATTGAGAAATGTTTGAAATGCGTAGGTTCGTAGTGCTACAATGTTACTCTCTGCAATGTTATGGATCCCGGCTTCACGCGTATATAAAAACTCTATATATATATATATATATAAATAGATCGTACTGTAAAGAGTGGCGAGGATGGTAAATGGTTGTCTAGTATGTGTGCACACAAAACAATCTCCACCGGTCACTAGGTCAATTGAGCAACTCCTTGGTTGGGTACTGAAAATGTACTACCTTTAGTCTTCATCCTCTCAATTGGCGATGACAGATCTATGAATATACCCACGAAATATACAGGCAATGTATTTTGGGGATAAAAAATTTCAGAAATACAGATATAGTACTGAAAATGTACTACCTTTTAACTCTTGTAACTTTCAATATT